>JAHRHJ020000706.1:0-53967 GCA_019776745.2 Taxus chinensis
TATTATCATAACTCAAATCGACATACATATTCAGTTTCATTTAGATGTTAAACAAATACATCTTCTCTATCATCGACACGTAGGTCGACATCCTTATTTATTTTTATACCTCTGCTAACATTTACTCAAACCCTCACGATTCATCCTGACCCAGGTGATGATCATGATCATCAACCCCTCTCGCCGGGCCTCTCTGTTCTCCAGGGGTACCACGGCTATTGGTACCACCGCCCACTGATCTGCCAATATCTCCTGTAACATATGAATATGGCCCTCTCACATGGAGGAACTCCAGCCTCTAGTCTCCCCCACCCGTGACACCGCAACCATTAACAATCCTCTTGCCTCATTCACCCTGCGTTTGGAGCTGCTGAACTAAACTGCTGCAGACGATCCCTCTCTCCGCTGTAATCACAGCAATGTCAGGGCGATCACATATACCTCGCAGCTCCGCTGCCCACCATAATCTATAGGCCTCTGTCATTCCTGCGTCCATTACCCTGCGATCGACAGCTACCTCCTCTGGACCTTCTGGAGGTGTTGGCTGGGGAGGTGAGAGTACTGCCTCTGCGTCGATCCTCATATATGGTCTATAAGCCTGTGGTATATCCTACACCAATCCCAATTGTCGCCGTTGCACACGCGATCTATAGGAATCCTCTCATATTCACCTGGCCTGTGCCCTGCGATCCACCTCATTCGTTCTACAACCCCTTAACTCCTCAGCTATGCTCTCTGTTACCATATAGTTACCGTAAGGCCTCCAACAGATATCCAGCAACCGTCACTCTCTCCCATACATACTTGTAATACTCAATGTCACTTGTCACACAGCTTGAAGATCTTGCCTCTTGTTCTGTCTGGACCCATCGTCTGAATCCCAACCTCTGTACTCCGGTTTCTCCTGCCTGCGAGGGATTGACCTACTGGTCGCACACAAACAATGTGCTCATAGGCCCCAACAGTGTAATAAGTATGAAAAATCCAGCGTCGTCATGTGATTTCGCCTACAAGCCCATAAACCGCCTGTATAACTCTGCCAAATATGCAGGTGCCCACGCAAAAGTAACGTTCTTTTCTACCATCTCCCAGATAACACACATCAATGCCTTTGGAAATCTTCCTCCTTCTGCCCTCGGTAATGCATAATACCCTACCGCTATCATTAATATTCACTGCTAACCTTGTCTCCCTCAGGATGTGCTGCATACATTACCCCATACGTAAAGGATAAACCTCACGTGTGTCAAATCTCGTGCGTATGGACCAAATACTGCTGTTATCGCTCCCCGTTGCCGCGCTAGGTAATGCCTGATATACTGGTTCTCCTGTAATAGGGAGTCTCAAAATACGGAACACATCTTTCCCCAATGTTACTGTCATCTCCCCTTGTTGGCAGATAAAAGGTATTTGTCTCGGGATTTCCATCTCTCAATCAACGCCTGCAACATAGCATGGTTACATGTGATTCGTGAATAATAGCGGATTCCACTTAACCCCAAATGATTTATCAATGTCCATTCAGCTGGCGTTACATCCGGATTCCACGTAACCCCAAACGATTTATCAATGTCCATTCAGCTGGTGTTACATCCGCTCGGATTCGTGACAGCAGCGCCGGTACACTATCATTCATCCTTATCCCCGCCTCTACCTACATACGTTACAAATAACAAACAGCCATTCAATAAATCAAATCACCACGGGGTTTTTTCTCAAATTCTAGAAATTTCCTACAGCAACCGGTATCGTTTACAGCTAAACCGGTACCGGTTGAGTAACCGATACCGGTTATCCCTAACCGATATCGGTCACTGTTACTTTCATACACCTTGCCTAAACAACCACCTACGACAATAAATTGCTCGTTTATTCCTCTCTGTATACATAGACATACCCGAAACCCTTGATTACCTACCACGTAACACTCACCTCATTTATAACTCTTGTTATCATCTTTTCTTTCTCATATCTACCCACATACTCTCCCCCATCTTATTCACAAAACATGCAGAAATCAAATCACAACCAAAACGTTTACCTCTGGGGTTGCAGTAGCTTGAGGTGGCCCTTGTCTTCCCTCTTGTCCCTGCCTGCTGGATGTTTCTCCTCGTCCTGCCATTATCACCACTCTTTTCAAATTCGCCTTCCTACTTTTTGAATCTCCGATCGCATTCACCTTCCCAGTCTCTTTTCTTATCACCCAAATCTCTCATACAAATTCCTGTCTCTTTTCTCCTTATCACTCAAATCTCTCATGCAAATACCTGTCTCAGTCGTCAAAAAGCGTCGCGTTTGCATATTTAACCTCTTGCATGGCTCTAAAATTAAAACTTAAGTTGCTACCCTAGCTTTTCTATTTTTTAGAAAAGCTCATACCTAAATAACCGGTATCGGTTACTGTAACCGATATCGGTCTATCTAGCTACCGATATCGGTTATCTTAACCGATATCAGTTACACACCTATCTTTTTGAAACAGTGGTTCTTTTCTTCATTTCTTTACCTAAATTTTTGTCGCGCCCGCCTCTTTTCCTGCATAAACATCACACAATTTATCCACATTTGTTCCATCCACCACACATATCATTACAATTTCATTGATTACAATCATCTCATTTTACAAAATCATTTAAGTTATACAAATACAGGAAACCATCAACTACGGATATCAAGAAAACTATCAATCTATACATCATTTGGATCCAACTCATTAGTTACATATATCACAATGTCACAAAACCAACAATTCAGCACCATAACATGCACATTCATATATCACGTACAAAAAAACAAAAACATCAGCATCATCCATCTATCAACATGTCAATTAAACTCATCATACATTCTATATCATTACCAGCCATTAACAAAATATTTAAACACATTTTGAACACTGCATGTGGATCAAAACATCGTCTCTATATATATATATATATATATATATATATATATATATATACAAGTTTTCAAAATATACAATGTGCCCTACATCGGGGGCCTCTGTGATCTCATCATCCAATAAAGCCGGCACGCAGGCTGCAATAAAGGTCAATAACCTCGACTCAGCTCGTAGGCCGGTCCCTCATATCAAAAATATACTCGGCTCGCAGGGCCGGTATCAACTATACAACCCGTACTCGGTTCGCAGGCCGGTATACAAAAAAAAATCAATGAATCAATGCTATAATATGTCAGGCATCGCAGACCGGTATCCACTATACAACCGGTACTCGACTCGCAGGCCTGTATGCCCAATAAATGAATCTATGAATACATGAATAATACATAGGCACGCAGGGACCTCTATCAGCTCTCTACACCTCGGTTCGCAGACCGTCTGCCCTGTTGGTCTCTGTCCTGCCTACAACAACCTCCTGTCTGTGACGGATCCCACCAGCTCTGGGCCCCACCGCCCTCGGCACCTCTCCCCGCTGGGCCCCGAGTGGTGCCTCTTGATCTATCCTGCCCGTCACAGACATGCCAACTGTGGCCCCGGTACCATCCCTGAGAATATCCTGGCTAGTGATCGAGGTCTCTCTGCCCTATGCGCTGCATGTAAGCCTGATACTCGAGCTCACGGTAGGTATCTGGGGGCTGGTCCCCTTGACACCTACTATCAGGGCCCTCTGTGCCTGTGCTGGTGCTCTCTGGTGGTAGCTGTGCTCTGTGAGTACCTATACCTATACTTGAGCCTGGGGCTTGTCCCCTGGCACCTACAACCAATGCCCCCTGAGCCTGTGTTGGTGCTGCTGGTGGTGCCTGTGGCCGCAGTGGTGCCGATACCTGTGCTGCTTCCTGTACCTGCACCTGTGGCTGTGGTGCTGGTGGTGGTGCTGCCTGTGCCTGTGCCTGAGCCTGGGCTAGCTGCCCCTGTAAGACACCTATCTGTGCCTGTGTCAGCAGCTAGCTGCCCCTGTAAGAGCTGCACCTGACCCCTGAGCTGATCTCTCTCTACCTATCACAGCTGCCAAGTCTGGCTACGTCTGGCGGTGCTATGCGGTACTATCCTTGCTACTCTCTGACCAGCCCACCACACCATGTATGCTCCTGTACAACCAGCATCATCTACACCCCTCATCTGCTGGACTCTCAGCAACCCAATCTGGATCCAAGGGCTATGGTGCAGGTAGTGGGGCCTCTACATCCTCCCTCCTATACTGAGGGAAGGGAGGTGGCTAGTCCTGTCGCAGCCCCATCTGCCTGCGTACGCTCTCCAGGGTTATCCGCTCGTACTCTCCCGACCTCCGTCCTGCTATCCAGAATGTGTACTGGATTAGACGCAACTGTAAGCGGGCTCCTCTGCCAGGGTGGTGACCTCTATAGGGGGTCTCCATACAATGTCTACTGCTGTAAGGCCCTCTAGCAAATGTCTATAGTATGCCACATCCCAACCTGCAACAACTCCTCGTGGCTGGCCCACGACCCCCAACCACCTCTGAAAGCCATATCGGTATATGACCTGTGGCCCTGGCTGCTGGGGTAACCCTACTGGCCTGATACATACGATGTGCTCGTATGCCCAACAATGCAACAAAAATGGTAGAGCAAATACCAAATCGCCTCCTCCGGCGATAGCCCAATAGCTCCCTGTATAATTTACACCAGATATACTGGTGCCCAGGCATAACAGGTGTGCTCCTCCACCATCTCAAGCAGCACCCCCATCAATGCTCGTGGGAAAGCGGCCTCCCTCTAAGTCCGGGAGGGAGAAGCAGGTGATCCCAACCATCATCAACACAGCCAGTCGTGTCTCGTGTCGATGCGCACGGTACATGTCACCGTACCCGATACTCGCGCTATGGTAGGTCAGTAGCGCGGCTGCATCCCCAAAAACCTGCAGTATGTTGTCCATGGCTGTCTCTGAATCTACCTGGAAGACTGCCTCTCCCTCGATCGGTAGTCGAAGGATGCGATACACATCCTCCAATGTGACGGTCATCTCTCCAGTCGGGAGATGGAACACATTGGTCGCCGGATCCCATCTCTCGATGAGGGCGACCATCAGGCTGTGATCTCTATCTATCGCTCTATACCGCTGGACTCCACCGAGTCCCACCTCACGCATGATGGCCCAATGAGCCGCAGATACGTGTGGCCGCATCCGCACCAACAGCGGGGGCATCCTATCCCGCATCGTCAACTGCTGACGTGCCTGCAAAACCAACCCACATCCTTAGACCTACTCTTTATCACAACATCTACTTTACCATCTAAACACCCCTTTTTATCCCCCCGACCACACCCCTGACTCTCTACCACCCCCCTCTAGCAACCTACCACCCTACAAACCCAAAACCATCCCACCCCAAACCAACCAAAAACAAAACCCAACACAAAACCCAACCCCAACCAAAAAAACCCCAAAACCCAACACCCACACCAAACCCTTCTACCCCAACTCAAACCAAAAACCCAACCTTACACCAAACCCTTCTCCCACCTCCAACTCAAACCCAACCCAACCCTACACCAAACCCTTCTCCCACCTCCAACTCAAACCCAACCCAACCCTATAACCAAAACTCCACCAAACCCAACCCAAAACAAACCCTTCTCCACCCTAACCCAACCCCACACAAACCCTTCTCCACAACCCAACCCACCACCCACCCACAACCCAACCCAAAACCCACAACCCAACCCAAAAACCCAAAACAACCAACCCAACCCAACCCCCACTCCCACCAACCCAAAAACCCAAAAACATACAATCCACCGACGCCGGCCGATACATGACCGACGCCGGTCCACCAACAACACTCCCTTTCCCTAAAATTGTGCGACCGATGCCGGTCGCTTAGTGACCGACATCGGTCACTATCCTTCTCCTGGAGCCGAACCCCCGCGCGGCCCCCAAAACCCATTTTTTACCTATTTTCTCCCCATCTACCTACCCAAATACCCTAAAAACCTACCCACCCTACCCACCTTAGCCTAACTAGCCTATCTACCCTCTCCCTTTTTCAAATCATTTCCATTTTCTCATTATTTCCTAAAAAAGGTTAATTCCTACCCAAACCCCCAATTTAGCATAATACAACCAAATCACCAAATTAAAGAGTTTCGAATCTACCCGAACGACGACACGTTGTCGTGGTGGGATGGGTGGTGGCGGTCCAGCTGGTCCAGCCCCTCCAGCTCCTCCTGCCTGTGCCATGGCTCCAATCCTGATCTGCTGGGTCCCCGGCCAATCAACTGCTGCCTCCTCCTTAATCGGGCCCACTATCAACTCTCTCCACCAATACAATAGCTCCACCTCACTCAATCAAGCCTCTAATCCCAACTCTCCACGTCAGACAAGTCGATTTGGTTTGCAAATAACAAAAGTGACAATGACAAGCCGTATTTTTCTTTTTATAGGTTTTTCGCCTTTCACCGATATCGGTTTCATTTTGCCCTAAGGAACCGGTATCGGTCCCTTAACCGATATCGGTCATGCAGAATCGACATCGGTTCTCTACCCAACTTTCACCCCATTCTTTGCCCTTATTTACTCCTTGCCTCTTTTTCACCAATATCGCCTCTATCCACCTTTGCTGCACACCATTTGTTCACTTGTCCAGCCTGACCTAAGGCCTCAACCTACCTATTCGGCCCGACCTAAGGCCTCAACCTACCTATTGGCCCGACCTAAGGCCCGACCCAAGGCCTCAACCCTACCTATTCGGCCCGACCCAAGGCCTCGCCCTACCTATTTGGCCCGACCCAAGGCCTCAACCTACCTATTCGGCCCGACCCAAGGCCTCGCCCTACCCATTTGGCCCGACCCAAGGCCTCAACCTACCTATTCGGCCCGACCCAAGGCCTCAACCTACCTATTTGGCCCGACCCAAGGCCTCAACCTACCTATTTGGCCCGACCCAAGGCCTCGCCCTACCTATTTGGCCCAACCCAAGGCCTCGCCCTAACCATTTGGCCCGACCCAAGGCCTCAACCTACCTATCCGGCCCGACCCAAGGCCTCACCCTAACCCATTATGACCTGACCCAAGGCCTCACTCTACCCTTATGACCTGACCCAGGGGCCACCGCCCAACCACTTGGCCTGACCCAAGGCCGTATCACTTCAATACCATACCCACAATCAACGTTTTATTTTATCCATCCATCATGTACCTTTTGTTCAATCGAGCTCACCTGTTCGTGTTTTAGCATGATTAGGGTCCTTGACTTGATCTGTCGACCAACTTTGCCTAGACCTAGACCGTGACGTTTATCTCAACCAAACCAACCATTTGGTACTGCCGAACATGCCTAAACGTTCCTGTACCTTACCTGTTATATACCCTGGAGCTACTTCCTATGCCTTGGATACCAGGATTATATCACCCTTGTTTGGATAAACTATCGACCTTTGCCTACACATTGCTGGTTTGCTTGTCAAATCATGTACCCTCGTCGTACTATTGCATTTCAACATGCGTCTGCTTCCTTGGACCTACCCCACCACCTTACCATCCTCTCTACAACATGTACCCTTTATCAACCCTATCCCTGATTTCCCGTTCACTCAATCTGCGATAGATTTGAGGGGGATTACCTATATCTTAACATGAGAAACCACTTCATATTATTGTCCGCGCAGCTTTACAGAACAAGCTACACGACAATAAGGGGCTAATGTAGACACCAAATTTGTGTCTTACGACCCCTTGTGACCCGCATCTCATTTCGCAACCTAACCTCATCACCTAAACCTTACACAATTATTTATTAATTACGTTATAATTGATAAATCCACATCACCTTACCTGCCACCTCACTTTGCCACCTCATCATGACCTAGCCCTAACCCTAAACTAACCTAATTAAGACCCATGACTTGGTCTAGACTCACATCCATAACTAATGCCTCCTTACTCGCACCCAAAGCCGACCTTCTAGCCACTTGACCAAGCCCGCAACTGATCTCTCGGGAGAAAAGCAGGGAAGGTGGGCTATTTTACTAAAAATAGCCTACTTTTTCCTTACCGATGCCGGTTCCTACTCGACCGCCGTCGGTTACGTAACCGCCATCGGTTCCCTGTAAATGGGCTCCCCAAACCAAAACAATGGATCGGAATTTCATTTTGGAGATCAGTCAAAGGATTTTTGGATCAACAGAGAGCATTACGAGTGAGGAACAGAGTCCAGATCTTCACTTGACTGAGCAAAGCAGAGACGAGTACAGCAGAAAATCAACCAGAAGTGTTTACAGTTCGTCGGGAGGGAAGAAAGGAGATCAACTTGCATCTTGGACCTGTCAAAACCAGTAAGTCACATCTTGCATGTCCTCTGTTATAACATTTCTTATGCTTCTTGAATCACAGTCCTCCTAAATCCGTTTCTGAATCCACTACCCAACGTGCCATTGCATCTAACTGTCATTCTTTTACTTCTAATCATCCCATTTCCTAATATCATCCATAAACCAGCCTTACAAAACACCATAGCTACCAAGAAGATCCTAGAACCCACCGGTATCGGTTATCAGTAACCGGCATCGGTTATCAGTAACCGGCATCGGTTCCTCAACCTGATCAAAACCAGAAAACCAGCCTTTCCCCTACCCAGTTCAACGAAACAATTTAATTGATATTTTACAGTCTTTTGTGTTAATTCATATTAGCAGGGGAACTGACCACCTTCGAAAGGAAGTTTTATATTTCCTGGGCCCAAGGCAGTTTCCTCATTTATTGTTTAATCAAATCTTGTGGTCTTGTGTTCTTATTTGCAGGTAGTCCTTCCAAGACAAAAAGGAGTTCTTCGCAGTCAGCCTGATCTTTCTCTACGGTACGCGCACACCATCTCGACATTCTACAGGTATTCCTCCTAGCCCCTAACCTTATCTGTTTCTAAAAGGAACGAAACATTCCGAGTGAAACTCGATTCCCAGAAATCTGAAACATTTGTGTGAAACAGCCGACTTGGACCATTGAGCCTGTTTGATTCGTCAACATGGGTTTCCTTGTATCAAATTTTGATCCTTCACCATCATTTTTGGCCCGGATGTCCCAAATCGTCTGGGATCCAAATTTCTCTTACAATCATGCCCGATTCGGGCTTCCTTGTCCCTGTTTGATGGCGAAGACACGTGGCCCAATTTGATTGGCTCTCGGCTCCTTTCGGCTTTTCGCGTCCCACACGTCCCTTTGTCCCAACTGTCCCATTGAATGGGAAAGTTGCGAACCGCCCTCTGTTTCGCCAAATCCTGGGCCATTCGCGTCCTTCGCGTACTCACGGCCAAGATGTCCCAGCCTGGGAAAATATCTTCTGCACAACAGTTAGTCAATTTTTTTCAACATTTTTCAAACCTTCGGCCGGTTCGCTCCCTTTCGCGTACTTTTACGCCCCCACGGCCCGGATGTCCCTTTGCTACACGATGCCTTGGTGGCCTTTTCGGCCGATTCGAGGTCGCCCCGACGTCCCAACTGTCCCAACGTGATCCCCATTGGACTAGGACTTAGCCGATTTTCATGATTTTTTCTGCCCCAAGCTTGTTTTCCCAACTTTTTCACCCTTTTTTAGAATTTGCTCTTTTCTTCTTGGACAGGAGAGTTAGAAAAAAGCCTGAGGGGACCCCAGAAACATGATTTTTTGCCTTGAATCAATCTACTTGCTCTGGGACTGAAGAATTTAATGCATGTTATCAAAATTTACCCTGGGGGGTGAATTTTGGATAACAATTTGGTGACTCAGCGGGGTCACCTGCCTGCTAGGTAGAAGATACCAGTTGCCTGAAGCAGTCCATTGGGCATGGAGTCATCAAATATTCTGTTTAGAACCCCAACTGACTTAGAATGTGTAAGGAGGAAGATGGAATATCACCTGATGGAAGCAAGGACTGCAAAACATCTCCATGGACAGCAAGCTGTGCCAAAGCACTTAGGGAAAACAAAACTAACCTACAGCAAAACAATGTGCACAAGCACTTGGAGGAATGAAAATCTAATCTAATATTTACAAGGTAGTGAATTTCCCTCTAGAAGCAATGCTTGAGATAGATTCCATTGACTGGAATCTGCAGTTCTTCACCATCCAATGAGGCCAATTGGAAAGCATTGTTGTTCTTGCACTTCGTGACCATGTATGGGCCACTCCAAATGGCATCAAATTTTGAATGCCTTCCCGGTTTTGCTCTATCCACATCCCATTTCAACACTAGATCTCCAACCTGAAAAGATCTATCCTTGGCCTTCCTATCAAAGGTCTTCTTGATCAAAGCTTGATCCTTTTCCATTGCTTGGGATGCCTGATTTCTGATCTCTTGCAGCTCCATCAACTCTGCATACCTCACCTCCATGGGCTCAAACTCTAGCAACTCCAGCTGCTTCATGAGTTCCAATGTTGGCAACTCAAGTGACATGGGCAAGATTGCCTCTCTTCCATAGACAAGCCTGAATGGAGAGTTACCTGTGGATCTCTTGGGAGTTATCCTATCAGCCCATAAGGCTGATTTCAGTTTGGTATGCCAAGACCTCTGATTCTCGTCAAGAGTCCTCCTAATGATCCTCAACAAGTTCTTGTTTGTAGACTCGGCCTGGCCATTACCTTGAGGGTAATAGTTTGATGAAGTGCTTAGGTAGATACCGTTCTTGACAGCCCACTCAGTCACCTTAGATCCAATGAATGCCAATGCATTATCAGAGATTATTGTAGCAGGTACACCAAATCTGGTTGTTATCCCCTCATAAAAGTCTAAGATGCTAGACTCATTTGCCTCTTTGAGTGCTACTGCTTCTGTCCATTTGGTGAAGTAGTCCGTGGCTGTCAAAATCCATTTGTGCCCTTGGCTTGAATTGGGATTAATGACTCCAATGAAGTCCAAACCCCATTGCATGAATGGCTGGTCAACTGAGATTGGATGTAATGGAAGGGCAGCAAGTCTCTCTTTTCCTGTGAAGAATGCACAATTCTTACACCTCTTGATCCATGCATAGCAATCACTGAAGATTTTAGGCCAATAATAACCAGCCTTCATGATTTTTAGAGCTGTCACTCTTGGTGCAAAATGACCACCAGCTGGTCCACCATGGAACTCTTCCAACACCCTTTGAATCTGATTTGTGCTAATGCATCTCAGCAGCACTCCATTCACGAACAAAACTCCATCAACAATGGCATACGGGACAGCCTGCAATCTGAAGTGTCTCCTTTGGGTCTTGTTCATCTCCGGAGGGCATAGGCCTGTGCCTAGGAAGTGTATAATACATTGGGTCCAGCAAGGAGTGGGGGCAGCATTGTCTTCTTCTTGATTGCCACTTGGCTCATGGCTGTCCTGGACTGTCAAAACAGCCTCTTCTTCATTGCATACTTCTTTTTGCTTCCCCAAAACCAGCTGCTCACACAATCCTTTCCCTCTTACCAGCTTGGTGATCTTGATCTCAATGTCATACTCCATGACACGGGTGATCCAACCTGCCCTTTTCTCATTCAAATCCTTGTTGAGGAGGAAGTCCTTAACCCCAGCATGTGAGACCAGCAACTGGACCTTGTTGTTTGAGACTAAATGCTTGAATTTCTTCAAGCTTCTGATTACTGCAAGTACATGCTTCTCAATAAAAGAGTACCTCACCTCATAGTCATCTAGGCTCCGGCTGAAGAAGGCAATTGGCTGCTCATCATTATCCTTGTTCTGCTGTACCAAAATGGCAGAAATAGTGTCATTACCTCCAAATGCATAGAGGATGAAATCCTTGGAGAAGTCTGGGTTGATGAGAGTTGGTGCTTGAGAGATGGCTTCTTTGATTGCTTCAAAACTCTCCTTGCCTTCTGCTGTCCACTTGAAAGCCATGCTCTTCTTTAACATTTTGGTGATGGGCTTGACAAGGGCTGCAAAATCTGGGACAAACCTCCGAACAAAGTTTATCCTTCCCAAGAAACTCTGAAGGGCTTTCTTGTGGCTTGGCAATGGTAGTGCTCTTATGGCTTCAACCCTCTCTGGATCAATTGCTAATCCTTCTTTGGAGACAATATGGCCAAGGAGCTTTCCTTCATGTGCAAGAAAGATACACTTCTTAGGATTCAAAGACACTCCAAATCTCCTGCACCTCGTGAAGACTTGTCTCAAATGAGAGAGGTGGTCTGCTGCATTTTTGGAAAAAACAGTGATATCATCAAGGTAAATCAGCACCACATTGTTAATCAAACCTTTGAATGCCATGTCCATTGCCCTTTGGAAGGTAGCACCAGCGTTGGACAGCCCAAATGGCATTTTCCTGTATGCAAAAGTTCCCCATTTGGTTGTGAAGGCTGTCTTGAACTGGTCCTCTTCCTTCACCATAATCTGATTGTAGCCTGAGTAGCCATCAAGTAGTGAAAACCTCTCGGAGCCAGCCACAACTTGCAAGATTTGCTCCATGGAAGGGAGTGGGTAATGGTCCTTGAGAGAGGCTCTATTCAAGTCTCTGAAGTCAACACACAATCTGATCTCTCCACTCTTCTTTCTGACTGGAACTAAGTTGGCAACCCAACTAGAATGCTTGATTGGGAATATGATCCTTGACTCAATCAGCTTGTCCAATTCTTTCCTCATGAGAGGCTCCATGTGTGGATTGACTGGTCTTTGTTTCTGCCTGACAGGCTTAGTATTTGGATCCAATTCGATGGTATGCTGAGCTAAGTTGGGATTGAAACCTTTCAAGTCTTCATAGCTCCAAGAAAACACGTCAGGGAACTCTTGACACAGCTGTATGAACTCATACCTTTCTTGTTCAGTTGTCATCCTTCCAATTTGCAATGGTTTGTTCTCTTCTACCAAGATGGATACTGAATCCTCTCTCTTGACCTGAATGTTTGCTTTCTCCTTTCTAAACTGATCATTGGGGTTAAAAATGGACTCCAAAGTGATAAGTCCCTTGGGCAGCTTGTTAGTTCTCAGCTGTACCACTTGGTCACCATACTGCTGTTCCAATTTTTCTTGATTCTTGGCTGAGAACTCAGCTTCTTCTTGCAAGAAATGGATGATTTGCTGGTCATTTTCAAACACTTGCCAACTGACATTGTTATCTGGCACTGAAGGCCTCACAATCACGTGGATGTTTGGCTGTACCTTGTCTTGTTGAATGCTTTCCACAATGTCAAAGGCTGCCCCTACTGCTGCAAGCCTGTCAGCAGCTTGATTCTCTTTCCTAGGAATGGATTTGATGCCAAAACCCTCAAAATCTTCCATGAGGTCCCACACCCTGTTCTTGTAGCACCTGAGTAGATCATTCTTGGCAGCATGCTGTCCCTTGACCTGATTTACAATCAATTCACTGTCACCAAAGACTTGCAAGTTCTTTATTTTCTTCTTTATTGCCCAATGCATCCCTTGCACCAAGGCTTCATATTCAGCAGTGTTATTGGAGCATGCAAACTGAAATCTAAAAGCTGAATAGTACTTTACTCCTTGAGGTGAAACAAGCATAGCTCCACCTCCTGCACCTTGTCTACTCCTTGATCCATCAAAAAACAGCTGCCATACCTCATTGTCATCTTTGTGGTTTGGCTTGGTGATGCTAGGAATAGGCTGATTTTCTTCGTGTATGCAATAGACCCCTAGCTCAGATTCTTCCACTTCTTGATAAGGATCAAATGCATGTATCTTGTTTGCCCATTCATCAAGAGTTAGATCCGGGATGCTTCCAACCTTAGTGTCAGCTTCATCAGTGCTTGGGTGATCTTCTTGATCAAATGCTGAGCAATTGGCATTAATCTAACTTGGAGTGTAAGGCTCAATATGGAAGTTTGCAATAGGTTCAGACCTGATTGTAGCCTTAGTTCCATACCTCGTTCTGAACAGCATGTGTGACCAATCAGCAGGAAAATATCCCTCAATCTTGGCTGTGAAGTCCCTTGACAAGCATAGGGCAAAGAGTGGTGGAAGGTCTATGACTGATACATCTTGTAAAACAACAACATTTGGACATGCATGCAAGGTAAGACTCAAGTTTCTAATCACTCCAACTGTTGCTACTGCTGTCCCATCCAGCTGCACTACCCCTTTGGATATTGTTTCATACTGGAGCCCTAGCTGATCAGCTATTTGTTTAGGCATTACTGAGCTACTTGCCCCGGAGTCTATCATGCAATTGTGCACTAGCTGATTTCCAATGATCAATGAAACATAGAAAGGAGGGGGCTTCAACATTTTACCTTGCTGTCCTCCATGATTTCCCTCAGGCTGGGCAGCATTTGTAAGCACTTTGTCTTGCATCTGAACTTGCTGATTCGAAGTTGGCCAGTCCTTCATGGCAGCTTGCAGCAGATCTCTTTGGCCTGGGATAGATAGGGATTCCCACATTGATATATTGACATTTGTCTTCTTCATCTGATCAATGATACTGAATGGTGATGAAGGATCTCTTTGTTGTCCCTTGGTTTGCACATTCACTCCTTGCATGTGGGCAGCAACAACTGGTATTTGAGTTGGCCTAGGGGCTGTTCTTGGCTGCCCTTGTGCATTTGAAATTGGATTTTGCTTGCCAACCATTTGTGGAGCCATGGAAGGTTGTGGATTGGTTGGGGCTAATGGCTGTTCTTCACCCAAATTCCTCCTTTTTGACCTTGTGTTGGCTGCAACACCTTGAGAAACTACCTGGTTCATGCCACAAAAATCCTCTGCTTGCCAATTTACCAATGTGGTGTCATTTGGGGCTGATTGCTGTTGGAATGTTTCTTGTTGTTGGCTGTTTCCTTGACTGCCCTCACCCTCCACACCAGTAGTTGTCACCATTAATGCTTGATTCAAAGCACCATTGAAGCACATGGATTGGTTATGAGGCTCATTGCATGGAAAACACCAATCATACTCCTGAGCAATGTTGTTTTGTGTTGGCACCAATGCCTTAGAGGCAGATATGGCATTTGGATTATAGGGCTGAAATGGTCTATTGGCAGGAGGCCTTGTTTGATTCATATTTGCAGCTGGATTAGGTGGCCTTTGTGGTTGGTATGGCTGCCTGTTAGGCTGAGCTTGGGGTTGATAAGAAGGTCTAAAACCTTGGGCCTGCTGCCTTTTGAGAGTAACCAGCTCATTGCCTAGGTTTTGCAATTGCTTCATGACTTCTTGAAGCTCATTTGGGGCACTTGGAGATGAAGTGGAAGCTTCATTTGAACTCTGATTTCTAGGAGTGGGAGAAGGAGCCAAATTAGGTGCTTGATTGGTGTTTGGACTCTCTAAACTTGGAAACAATGGCATGGGAGGTCTAGGGGCAAGTTTGCCAGCTTGGATCAAACAATTTTCAGCCCTAATGGCAATGCTATAAGCCATAGGGATAGTTATGCCTCCCATGGACTGAATCAACATAGAAATATCAGAATTTAGAGCTTTGAGATAGTAGAGAAAAGCACCTTCTGCTGTTGGCCTGACTGCCACTGGAATTCTCTCCCAAGTCTTTTGAAATCTGAAGTTGAAATCGGTCAGCTGCTCATTGGGAGCTCTCTTGATGGTTGTCAGCTGCTCCAAAAGAGACAAGTTGTCTCCCTTTTCTCCAAATTGCTCATGAAGTGCTATACACAGCTGATTCCAATTTGTGATAGAACCAGCTCCAAGGCTCCTAAACCATTGCAATGCTTTACCCTTGAATGAAGATGCCAGTAACTTGACAGCCACTTGCATCTCATTGATTTCATGGATTGCACAAAGGTTAGCAATATCTTTAACATGATCACCTGGAGTAGTCTGATTTTCTCCAGTGAAGTAGGGAATGTTCTTCAAGGCTGCAATAGGAATTGGATGTTGTGCATTGAGGGCAAGTGGGCTGCTGCCTGTGAAGTTGACATAGGGGTTGTTTTGTGCCATTCTAATTGGTCTTAAAACCCTTGTTGACTGAATGAAAGGCCTACCAGGTGGAGGAGTTGAGAGAGTTCTGTTTGGTGGAGATGGAGACCTTTGAATCCTTCTTCCTCTTTGCCTTCTTCTTGGAGATAATTGCAGGTATTCAAACAACACTTCTTCTTCTCCAACTCTTGACCTTGTGGTGATTCTTCTCATGAGTTTTCAGGCCTGCACTGCTGAAACCAGTTGATTCTTCCCCTTGGAGTCGCCAGATATGCAAATAATAGCTCTTTCAAGCAAGAAAATTGCAGCAGATGCACATCAACTTTGCTGCAACAAAAATGAGACCTCTAGTGTCCCACCGGGCGTGCCAAAACTGTTAGTGCAAAATCACAGCACCCCTGGATGTTGATCAGGCTTCTAGGTTGATCACTCTAGCATCCAGTGTGATTGCACAACATGGAAACCTCTCTCCAAGTGTGGGACTTGTGAAACTAAGAGAGGAATCTCCAGATTAGAGGCTGGTTCCTCAAACTCCTCTGATTTAGATCTATATTTGCACAACTACAGAGGTTCAGATCCTAATCCTACTCTAAATTGCAAGGAGACAGGGATAGAAATGCAAAAATTGAAACTAACTAAAGATGGTGATGCACCAAAAGGAGTGGTGAATATTTTTGTCATGCAAATAGACACAAACCAAAGATTGCAACATAAAACATACACAGGCTGATAAGATATAATTTAGGATCTGAAATGAAGCAAATAATACAAACAAAGGACTGAAACCCATTCACAAAGCTTGCATTATCATTTCCAATGTCAAAACCACTGCATTACAACCTCAGAGAGGTAGAAAACCTGTTACAATCTTTGAAGAGGTCTGATTCTTGCAACAATCACTTGCTGGAGGTGAAAGAAGAAGTTGCTATGCCAAAAAGTGTTCCCCCTTAAGAAATGAGCCAAATCTGGCTTTTACATTGCATAGGTCGAGCCCAGGAGAGAGAAAATGTAAAAAATGTGGGATCCCATTCCTCATTGACTGCAAATGCATTAAATCAGCATGGGGACCTTACAAACCCATACCCTGTCATTTTTGACCGAATTGGAGGAGAATACGACCCATTCTGCATTAAATTTGGTCGCTGAAATGTCACTTCTGGCCATGAACACGCGTCAGAGCTGTTTCTTAACTTTCTCTCTCCAGACTAAACCAAAATTCAAGATTGACCCTAGAATCATGTAGAGAATTTTATAAGCTTTCCAATGATATAAAGAACGTGCAAATCTGAGCTCTGGATCGAAAGATATGGCGATCTGAAGATTTAGGGCACAAAACAGGCAAAAATGGGTTTTGAAATTTTTTCCCGCGCTCCGCCACCTGGATGACACGTGTCAGGTGCTGATTGGATGAGAAATTCTCTCTCCTTCCCTTTACCCA
The DNA here is from genome assembly GCA_019776745.2 of Taxus chinensis. Taxonomy (NCBI): domain Eukaryota; kingdom Viridiplantae; phylum Streptophyta; class Pinopsida; order Cupressales; family Taxaceae; genus Taxus; species Taxus chinensis. The sequence continues at coordinate 17,183 of JAHRHJ020000706.1, forward strand.
TGGGTTTTCCTTGAAAGTTTTGACTTTTTGTAATTTTGGAAAATTTTCCATTTTTTCCCCGCGTCCCCGCCACTTGGGACACGTGGCATGATCTGGTTGGAGGACAGGGGCGCGGGGTCATCCTTTACCTTTTAGTTTTTTGGCCAAAACTTTTGCCAAATTCTCTAATTCCTCCCCGAGCTCCACACTCCCCTTCTCCTTAGGACACGTGTCCTCTTTTTATTGGCTCGGGCCAACGCTTCAAACCTTGCCCTTTGAAATTTTGGACGTTTTCCCTTGTGACACGTGGACACGTTTCCTGATTCGTCCGCAGGCCTGCCGGCTTTTCGCGTCCCTCGCGTCCCTTTGGCCCGGATGTCCCAAACTGTCTGGGACAAATTCCTCCGATCCACCCGATTCGGGCTTCCCTGTCCCTCTTTGAGGCGAAGACACGTGGCGTGATTTGATTGGCTCTCGGCTCCTTCGGCTTTCCGCGTCCCACGCGTCCCTTTGTCCCAACTGTCCCAGTGCGAAAGTTCTCTGTTTCGGCCAATCCGGGGTTCGCGTCCTTCGCGTCCTCACGGCCCAGATGTCCCAGCCTGTTCTGCACAACAGTTAGTCAATTTTTTTTTACCTTCGGCCGGTTCGCCCTTTCGCGTCCCGCGTCCCCATGGCCCAATGTCCCTTTGCTGCGCTGGACCGCCTGGAGGCCTTTTCAGCCGATTCACGCCCCGACGTCCCAACTGTCCCGACTGCTGCGAGGACTAGGACTTAGCCACTTTTCATGATTTTTTCTGGCCCAAGCTTGTTTTTTGCAACTTTTTCACCCTTTTTTAGAACTTGCTCTTTTCTTCTTGGACAGGAGATTTAGAAAAAAGCCGAGGGGACCCTAGAAACATGATTTTTTGCCTTGAATTATAGAAGTAAGTACCTATTGAAGTCATTCTATGGAATGCATCTAAGGTGTATTGACACATAAGAATGCATGGTTATTCTCTACTCATTATCCCATAGTGGAATATGATGGTGTGCCATTTCAAGTGGTCATGCCAAACTCACAAAATACATCGAATGGGCTATTTGTTGGCCCACTCTAGAACATGATGCAATAGAGTTTATACGTAGATGCCATAAATGCCAAGAATTTTCCCACGAGATTCACATGCCGGCACAAGCTCTACAACCAATGCGACTCCATGGCCCTTTTCTACATGGGGTCTAGATTTATAGGGAAATTCTCTCCCTCGTCAATAGATGGCCATAACTTCATAATCACGCTGCCACCGAATATTTTACCAAATGGGTAGAGGCTATGCCTCTTACCACTGTACCAGGTGCTCGTGATTGCCAAGTTCATTTTGAACCAGATCATCTGCAAGGTATGGTGTCCCACAAGTCATTATCTCAGATAATGGCACATCCTTTAAGAATGACAAGGTTCATGAGCTATGTAGCAACTTCAAAATAAACCATCACACAGCCTCTCTTTACTATCCTCAAGCCAATTGGGTAGGCTGAAGCAACAAACAAGACGTTGAAAGCTATTCTCCTCAAAACGGTAAAAGAAAACAAATGAGATTGGCATTTAAAGTTATATCTGGCCTTGTGGGCCCATCAAACCTCAATAAGAACACCAACAGGAGCAACTCCTTTCTCATTGGTATTCGGAGTAGAAGTAGTTCTCCCACTTGAGGTTGAAATACCCAGTCTCTGCATCTCACTACAAGGGATTCTGGATGAGGAAGCTTATAGAGAGGCATGCCTCTCCCAACTAGAAAGCCTAGACGAGGCTAGGTTAAACGCTGAATAATGGCATAGAGCCTATGCTGACCGGATGTGCCAGTAGTATAACAAAAAGGTCTATGAGCGAGAAATATATGAAGGAGATCTAGTTCTAAGACTAGACAGCCGGATCGATAAGAAAACTGGCGAAGGAAGAAAGTTTCGGCCCAAATGGTTGGGCCCATATCAAGTCATGAAGGACTACGGAAATGGTGTGTATCTCTTGTGCACACTAGAAGGTGAGGAATTTGGTGAAACAGTCAATTCCTTGCACCTTAAAGGTTTTACGCATGAAGCATCACACTATTTATATAATTATATCTACATTACATATTCATTTAGATAGGTTCATTTTGTTCACTCATTTCATAAAACTTGGTGATCAAGGGACTTTCTCTTAAGAAATTCATTACAAACTTCTGATGGTATTGGCAGAAGCATTCAAATCATACTTCTTCATTTTCATAACATCATCAAATGTTTCAGAATCATTTCATCAATTAAAGCTAGATATGACAAAGTCTTAACGGTAGCCATACCAAGGCCTGCATGCTTGTTCTCACTTTTTGTTTCTTCCTAGGATAGGTGTCTTGCCTATGGTCTATTCTAGAAGCTTCATGGTGTCACATCTATCCTGTATATAGATCTCTTTGGAAATAAGAACATACTGACATTTTGCTCAAATAAATAAGTCGAATATAGATCAAACAGAAAATTTTACTTTTACACATTTCTTTGCCCTACCAACCTTTGGTGATGAGCTTGTGTCTCTTACTAGTGACGTAGGGTTGGGAAAGGATGGGAATGCCCTTACTCACCTATGCCTTGTCCATGGTGATAAGCCCATGCTTCCTACTAGTAGCATGGGGCAAGGTGTAGGGGGTCCTCTTGACAGTAAATGTTGAAGGTCATAAGCTAAATAGTTCAAATAAACCTTTGAAATCTTGAGTCAAAAACAAATGAATCAGATGTCCAAAATTCCAAGAGAGTTCAAAACCCTGAAAACCAAATTTTTCAACCAAGTGGCCATCTACGGATCTAAGTCTAGATAAACTGCAAAGCAAGTCACATTCTAAACTATGGAGTCACTTGAGTAGGGTAGGTTTGTAGCGTCCTAATTTGGTTCCACCAAATATTTGTCTATCTCCCATCATTACCATTTTAACACACCTCATATCTTGTGTCCTTTCTAGCTTTTGGTGGTGAGCCCTCACATCTTACTAGTTGCGTGGAGTTAGGAGTGGGGCAAGTGCATCTGCTCATCATACAGTTCGTCATTACATTTTGTCAAAACAAATATGAAGTACAGAAAATTGCTTATGAAAGCTAAAGTTCAAGATCACAAGTTCATTTACATCATCATACATCAGCATCATGAAATACAAAAAAAGAAAACATTTATTTATCATTTGTTCTCCATTGCATACATTCTGAAAAGCATATAAAAACAAAATTTTTCTAAAACATCTAGTATACATGTGGAAAATGAATCACAAAACTCTAGGTACAAAGAGATCTAGATCCAAAAGAGAGATATATATATATATATAATCAGGTTTAATATGTACAATGCCATCATGCGCTAGGCATGGTCAAAAATGCTCAATGAGCCCAGAAAATACAAAATGATCATATAAACAATCTAGCAAGAGTCACTACAAAAAGATCCAAGTGGCCTCTCAACCCCTATGAGATCCCTCAGAAGGTGCATGACCATGTCTAGGACTCTAGCTATGCCGGCACTCTGAGTGCACTGAAGGGCTCACGCTGTCTCTGAGTGGCAACAGTAGCTGTAGCCTCACTATGAGAGTGGATCGTCATTAGGTGCTCTGTAGTCCTATACCTGGCTAACTTGATATGGAGGGAAGTCACCATCTTGGCCACATTCCAGATAGGGGAAAAGACATCGCTATGCCTACCAGCTGCTGAAGGCTCCCCTGCATCCACGGATAGCTCAGCGTGAGTCTTCTCCATGGGGAGCATCAGGGTATCAGTACATACCCGGTGAATCAAGTCTCGCCACTCATCAACAGTCTCTGCAAGCAAAGGAGAAAACAAATTAGAAAATAATCAAAAGATAAAAACAAAGATGAACAAAAGGAGAGATAGCAACTAAGGCAATCCTAGCTAAAAACAAATATTAAAAGAAGAGTGACAACTCACTCGGATCTCCGGGCCTCCAAGAGGGATCTCTAGGATCAGTGCCTGCCATAGATGCCACCGCTGACTAATGTCCTCCTCCAGTGTCTAGGGAAACATAACATCCTACTACGGACTCATCCTCTCCACCTAGGTCCTGAGAGGGCAACTCCTCTGAGACTAGAGTCACCCTCTCTGCACTCTGCTCTGCCCTCTCGGCCTGTAAGATCTCCTGAGTGTCATGCCACTCGGGATCACTATCCTCCTCTCCACCTGACTCACTGACCTCCATGTCCTTGGTCTCCTCCTCTGTCTCTCCCCCTGTGAACTCCTCAGACTCGGAGTCTATATCAATAGGGTCATCACTGCTATGGGCAGGACCGGTGGCAATCTGAAGTAAAGGTGCCTGAGGAGCACCGACTCTCTCTCAGGCACGTACCACCTACCTAGCTGCAATAGGGACACCAGGAGTAACAATAGTCCAACCCCAGCCTCTAGGACCTCCCCTAACCTCTCGAACTGATCTGAACAGTGGCACCACTGGGGGAAGCATATCAATGTAAGCAAGGCTGAACTGCTGAGGCACTCGATCAAAGGGGTGTGTCTCTACCTTCCCCATCCTGTCCACAAGCTACCCTATAGTAGAGTAGGAAATCAAAGTGAAGGTCTCCTCGCCCCACAACCCTGCCATGGCCTGATAAGGTGTGGCCTCCATATCATCAGTAGTCAGGGAAGCAACTAGCTGGTGGGGTGCTCTAAGCACTGACATCTCTGTCCATCTAGCTGCCCTCATGGCTCTAGATCCACCACCTCTATGCCTCTCCCATAAGGGATGATACACTCATAGACCTAGCTCATAACCAAGGTCGGATGGCTCAAAGACTGTCCCTGTAAGTGAACCACCCTGTATAAGTCGTGATAGGTGGTCCCAAGTATATCGGCTCCCCAGGCATAAATCTGACCATGTGCCTCAATCTGTGTAATAATAGGGGACCAATAGTAGAGTAAGGTGTCCCCTCCCTTGTCCCCGATCAATCTTGAGGCAAGGATCCCCATAATGGCCTGATGAATCAAAGGGATAGGCAAGCTAGGAATGGAATGGACCCTCACCCCCTTCTTCGAACCAGTGGAGACAACTGCGTCTCCCATATATGTAGCCCACTGAGCTATCTGAGCCCGCGACCCTACTGTCTCAAGTGTAAGTCATCTCCCAATGATCGGGACTCCCAAGATGTGGTAGACATCCTCCAGGGTGATAGTCCACTCACCCCTGACTCCTGGAAATCAGAAAGTGTTCCGATCAGCATCCCAATATGAAAATAGGTCACATAGTATGTGACTAGAAGGTGCGACATGAGGAACCCGTGATATACGTAATATGCCAGCCCTCTGAAGAGTATCCTGCTTGGCCTGAGAAAGTGCATCCAACACTACTGGAAGCCAATCACACTCTCTCTCTCAGCTCCATCTGATATATTCCTCCTTCTGCATACACCCAAAAACACGCAAAAAGGAGTAAGTTAGTATTTGAATCACATTGGAAAAATCATTAAAGCATACAGGAAAATGGAAAATGCAAAAACAAGTTAAAAACAAGGCTATTTTATCATTCTGGAAAGGACCGCTGCCCTGAGCAGGGTGGCGGTTCCATAACTGCCACTTTGAAAGGTGGCGGTCCTGTAACCGCCACCCTACTCAAGGCGGCGGTCATGTCCCACATTTAAAAACGGGTCACGTGCCCTAAAAATGCTCAAAAATGCTAAAAAATAACCATTTCGACTAAAATAAGAGCCTACCCATTAGGCGCCCCCCCTAAGGACACATTTAAAACTAGAAATTTCAAAAATTACCCCCCCATGGTGAAGATTTCATCATTTTTTACATTTTAGGTATAAAAATGGTAAATCGAGAAGAACTAACCTGAGATCTCGCGGGTCGATGTTCCGCTCGCGGAGGCATGATCACTATCTCATCATGAACGTTTCGACTATACTCTCATCAAAAACCGTCACCGTGGGTCCCAGAGCTCAAAATCAATCAAATCGACACACGCAAATGAATAGGAAAATGGGCCCATTTTTATATATATAGCATTTTGACTCATTTTGAATGCCCTTTTCACAGGTTTGGAGTGCCGACGGAGGTAAGTTCTTATCCCTGCACAAATGGTAAGTCCTCACTTCATATTATTTTAGTATTTATTTTTTGATTTATTTTATCTATCTGCACTTGAGTCCTCTTTTCATTTTGCAGGTAGCGGGAATTTTGGATGGCATCATTTCGACACACGGACGTGTCAGGTATAATTTCTAGCTTCCCATTTCGGGACCGCCATACTCAGACCCACCGTTTTACGCCTCTTCATGGCTAAAACACTTCTCCGAGGGGGCAATATGTACATACCCAAAATTGTAAGGGTACTGCACTGCCAGAACGATGTTACACATGCCCCAATGATGATACAGGTCTCCTCGCAAGGTGTTTGGGATCCAGAAAATCTCTCCAAGTGTACGTTAACATCCCACATGCCCCGCTTAGCCTCTGCGTGCTTTGTTTTTCTCTTTTCCCCTATTTTCCTTTGCATTTTTGTCTTCAGTGATGAAACCCACCCTGCCTGGGCGGCAGTCTCGTGACCGCCACCCAGGCAGGGTGGTGGTCCTGTAACCACCCCCTGATCAGGGTGGTGGTCCTTCACGCATTTTCCAGCATGTTTCTTTGATCACGACTTGCGTAAATTTTCAACTTTTACCAGCTTTCTCACCCTCCTTTGGCTTGTATTTATGATTTTATGTTCCCTGGAATAGTGTTTCTCCATTGTTTATGGTAAAAGAGTCCTAGTTGGAGTTACCTTTGGGTGAATGGGAATTCTATAAATAGCTGGTTTGATTACAAGCAAATGGCCCCTCAAAATTGCCCCTCATCCTCTCATTTCAATAGTTTAGTCTTTCAGTTCTTGCTTAGGAATTCAATATTTTTCATTTGTTGCATGCATAGTTAGTCTTATTTTGCTGTTTAGAAGCCACATGATCTTCTTGTTCTAGTGTTATTACTGTTTCATACAATCAATTGAGGTAGGATAGTTTCATTTTCAGTCTGAAGCCATTAGAGTTGCAGGTTTTGTTCGTCAAGAAGGATAGTTTCAGGTTCTGGATGTTTTGTGTTGTATGACTCGCAATAAATCCCGCTAGGAATTACATAAGCCAAGCTCTGTTCTCTTGCGCTATCCCTCTCCTACTGCATTGTATTCAGTCTACATCCAAAGCTGCCATTGTTCCAATACCTACTTCTGTTGATGCTAGCATTACACGCTTTTCTGGATTCACGTGAGCACGAAGGAACGAGGAGACCACACTGAGGGGACAAAGCCACACACAATCGGATTCGCCACTGTTCTGCAAAATCCAGGTTCAAGCTTTCAAATTTCTAGTTAAAATATACCAAATAGAGTAGTGAATTATTTCATTTCAGTTAATTCATTTTCGATATTGCCGGGGAAGCTGTGGGGATTGATAGTTTCTGAGAAACTATGATTCATTCCTCACTTCTGAGGTAGGATCGAAAATCTTTCAATTAAATTAGATCAGTTATTTAGTTATTTAGAATAGATTCACAACTGCACAGACAAGTAGCTATACTCGGCTACCTTGTTTGTTTTTAATTTTGTTATTAGGTTAGTTGTCATTTTCTAGATATATTAAATAGTTGTTATCTTAATTCTGTTAAATATTCTATCAAAAATACAAAAATAGAGAATTTATATATGTTGTGGATATACTTTGCATAATTAGTTTACTTTGCTTTAGTTAGATTTATATTGTTTCTTTTGTATGACAATCACGGGACCTAGGGAGCCCAGAGAATACGTATTTGAGCCAATCGTGCCTCAACCCAATATTGTTGCAGCAATAACTGACATAGACCAAAATCTCAGAATTCAGGTCTTCCGAACAACAACAGACCTACAAGAAATCAGCTCACAGTTAAGAGGATTAAACATAGAAGATGACAAAGTGCATACGTTTTGGTCAAACCAGCCAAACTACAGATTGCCTTAATAGATATCCGCATGACTGTAGAAGGGCTTGAAAGAGAGAAAATGTTCAGTTGTGATCCTTTGGTCCCACAGCCAGATGCAGGAGACATCCTCATTGACATAGACACTAGCTTAAGAATTCAAGTTGCCAGAATGCCTGTAAGGTACTCTGAGAAGATTGTGCAACTTTTAGTTCTAAACATAGAGGCTGAAAAGGCATACGACTACTGGATATTAGGGATTAGGGATTGATTCTTCACATGACCATAGGAGGTCCACAACAACCATGAACCTTACGGTTGTGATCCACAGGTCCCACAACCCAACGGGCCCACAGGTCAATCAGACATTGATGCTGGTTTACGCACATTAGTATTTAGATCCTCTCCACTTCCACCAATCATTATCACACAACTATCCTCACTAGACATAGCAGCTAATCAAGCTAAGGATTTATGGACTAGACCAGAGAATCACCCATAGAATCCACTATATATCCATCATCCATTTTCATGACCCTATCGGGAGACATATACGAAGCACCCACAGGCTATTTTCCATGTATTCCACAACCTATAGATCGGATCACGCCAGAGCTCGATATTGATTGGAGCCTTCGAGCAGTCATCCTTGCCGAACGATCTATCACACCAGTTCAGGTTAGGAGGGCCTTCTTTGCCTTAGATTCACAGATTCCATTAGTGCACGTCAAAGACATAAGATTGCCTAACTAGTTTGTCTACACCCCACGTATATTCCATCCCCACCGGCTGTCTCGGCACGACCTCGGGAGGTCGGGTGTGAGGAAGAGTTACTTGTAGATTCCCATGCTCGCTTGTCACTTTTCCATCGTACAATTACCTTATACAGGACATGGTCCTCAACGCTACTTTTGGGGTAATTCTCCTTATTTCACCTAATGACCCTCACCTGCACATTGCCCTATGTTTTAAATCTTTATCACATTACCCCTTTTTTGACCTCTTTCACCCTGATCCTACACGTTCTTTACCCTACCCATTTACCTCACCTTTCCTGACTAGTTCATCATTTACTACCTCTCCTTTTCCTCCTTTGGGGAACTCAAGTTATTTTACCCCTACCTTGGAACCTTACCCATGCCGTGACCTGATATTTGGACCTGGACCATCTTCTAATTAACCTTTGACCTCATGTGTTCCTATACCTTGTGGCCCTGTTACCTGTGTTGTTGACCTAATGACCTTACCTAGCCTATGGTCATGACCTGTTTATCCTGACCCTACCTTTATGTGTCTCTAAACATATCTAAAAGTTCCTGCACCTAACCTACGTTGTGTTTTTGACCATATCCTATACCTTGGATTGGAATCACTTCAACCTCATTTGGATAAACCTATCGACCTTAGACGATGTAGAGTTTCCCTTCTCTTCAACCCGGTAGCATGCTGCAGTTTATACGTGTGCATATATTTGACTGTTACTACCTTTGACCCTGACCCATTACCTAGCTTATCCGAGTAAACCTTGCTCCCTTTCCCCTGTGCCCACCTGCCTTTTCCTCACAGTTACCTTTTATCAAACCACTCACCGATTTTGCCTTAGGCCTTATCAGTTCAATTCCTGGTTTGAGGGGGATCACCTTCACCCACACATGGGGCAACTACATCTTATTTTTGTTAGCGTCTCTTACCAATACAAGCTATACAACAAAAGGGGCAAAATGTAGACACTAAAATTAGGTCACACTCCCCTTTGGTCCCTCGACAAATAAGCACCCTTCATCACATTAACCTAGCCATGGCCCCCTTCACCTCCACTAATATTAATTTAATTAATCTTTAAATTAATTCATTATCCTCATAATATTTATTATTTAAATATCTTAATTTAAATAATATCCACACATACACTTCACTTAGACACCTCACCAAGCCAACTCAACCTAAGACCTATTCTTAGTAAGTTTCCATAACTAACTAAGACTTACCTAAACCCTAAAAATCAATGCCTACATTCTCTCTAACCACATTCCTGCATGCTTACAAGAAGCTCCCAGTCTAATCCATGGGTTAATGACATGAAGATCTGAGGAAATCAGGAGGATCTCCCTAGTTTAGTAAACCTAGGAAATCTCTGCCTTGACCGACGCCAGTTACCCCTAACCATCACAAGTTAAGGCCATGGAATTGCCAAATGGTTACCCTTTTAACCCAGAAAAACAACCTTATTCTCAAGGTTGGCAGAAGGCTCTCTGTCAAAAATATTGGAAAATTTGGTGAACATTAGCACATTCTTGAGAGATATCACATCTTCTGAGAGGAATTCCAGTGAGAACACAGTGCAAGGAAAGAGATCAAGTATTTTTCCCCTGCACAGCCATCCCAACAATGATCTGATCTAACCGGAAAAGAGGAACACATGCAGCCCATGCAGAATCTTTCCTTCAGTTGGTGATCACCTGCAGCCTTCAAACCTCTCATCAACACCTCCATCCCTCACTCACAGGCATCCAGAAATGGAATCCAAGTAAGTAAATGATTATACTTCTCTGGTTCATTCCATTTTCATCATTATATTATCATCTATTTTTACCTAGCAGGCCTATTGACCTCCTCCATGGAAAACACTCACCCCTCCATATACCCATTAAAACCTCTTAAATCCTACCTAAATCACCCAATACCTCATCCTGACCAACCTGTCCTTTGTGCAATCACAAAGGAGACCTAAATGGGGTGATTCTGTGGCATTCCCAGTTTTCCACAGTAACTGGCACCGGTTACACCTAACCGCTAGTCGGTCACCCTTAACCGACATTGATCTGGCTATATTTCACCATACAACTCAGAACACCTAGTGACCTACCCACCTAATTCCACCTCACCCTCATTCACCTTGTGATCTACCTGAGACCTCTGTCAGACCAGCAGAGACCCAGAACCAGTTACTTGACCTTTGGATCCTATTCTAACCTAGCCTATTAGATTAGATCTATTTCTTATTGTGTTTTAAGTGAGATACCTAAATCATTTCGAATTACAATAGGTTTTACCTTATTTACCGCATTAAATTGTTTAAAACAGTGGACTGATAACCATCTAGGAAGTATCACACTTCCTGATCTAGCACATGCTAGGCAGTTCACTGCACATATTGTTTAACTCCTTCTGGTGGTCTTGCTTTGCATTACAGGTAGTTCCTCCTAGCCAAAAGGAAGATCTCACAATCAGCTGTGGATTCGGAAGTCATACGCGCTCAACAACCCATCAACCAACATCTCAAAAGGTATTCCTCCTACGCCTGTTACCCTATCTATTTCGTCAATACTTCAAAGAAACAATCTAAGAAGGTGAAACAGAAGAAACCTTGGAGATTCTACAAGAATATTTAGTCTAGGTTTAGCTTAGTTTGTCTTTTAATTTGTAATCTATTTCCTTCAAGGATTGGGAGGAGTTTCCTCCTCCAATTTTTCTAAGTTTTTATTCCAAGATTTTAAAATATTGGGTTTAACTTTGGGGGCAAACCCTAATTTGATATAAATGAAAGAATGCATTTAGATTCACCATTTGAGTGTTTATGTTATTCCATATCCATAGCATTTAACTTTATTTACTTGCTGGTAGCAATAGGTTAAATTTTACAACTTAGGCAATAATAGAGCAACATCCCATTCAAAATTTCACGCACAGGCGTGGAACCTAAATTTCACCTATATATAAGTGATAGGACCCCACCCAGATCAGACTGGCGGATCCTAGGACCACCACCCTACCACGGTGACAAACAGTGGACCACCGCCTGAATCCAGAGTGGCAGTTGTGAAACCACCACCTTACCTGGGTGACAAACACAGGACTTCACCTTAATGGGTGGCAGTTTTGAGACCTGCCTTAGCCTTAGGCGGTTATGGACCTTCCTCTCTACACAAGTGGCGGTATAGGTTGTTTCTGAAAAAATATAGAACCATAATGCCAAGTTTGAATTTTAAATTTTTTTCAAAAACTTAAAAGTTGTTAAAGACATGTAAAAATGCATTTTAAGTTGTCCTTGTTCATTTTAAGGCTCATAATTGAGGTTTGAATTGCTCATTTACTCATTTCTTAGTTAAGTCTAGTCATTTTAAAGTATTTCCATTTATAATAAAATTCATCTACTTATAAGAATAATTTCTATTTGTTTAACTAGATTCTTTCTTCCATTACAAGAGCAAGAAAGGAAAAAAATCTATTTCATTACTTGGCATTTCCTTAGATAAAATCAACTTTCTAAATGAAACATAATCTAACTTATTTTCCTCTTGTCATTTTACTACAATGTTCATTCATTTAAAATAACCATACTAACTTTATTTTCCATACAATGATATTTTGTATACAAATTCAAGCTTCTAACAATCTCTACATTTTCTTCTTTCTCACATTTACAATACAATAAACACTCAATGAAAATATACTTTCTTTTGCATTGTAAAATAGATTAATCTTTCAATAAAAACACTATTTTTCTCACAATACATTTGAGATTTCAACAAGAAGAAAATACTTTCTTTTCTATTTGCAAACTAACTTTACAATAACATTCTTTCTTCTTTCTTTTCTCATTTGTTTCTTTCCACATGCAATACTTGCATAACAATATCTTTCTCTTTTCAATAGGTATTGTAACTTTCTTTTACAACTGATCTTTACAATTTCATTACAATTTCCTCCACTTGAAGTGGGAATCCATACAAAATGTAAATACAAGAATGAATACATTATTACAATTTCTTCCACTCTAAGTGGGTAAAAATACAAGGAAGTTTCACATGGTCATCAACAAGGCTCCAATGCTCCAAACACCAACAAGGTAGCTCCTCCAATAGTTTTCTTGATTCACAACAAGATAGGGGGAGAGGCAACGCTCTCCACCCAACCAAGATATCCAAAGGAGAAGAGAAGCCATCCTCTCCTTTGGCCCCCGAGCCCCAACCACATTACAATGGGAGAAGAACTCAACTCATGGCAACTACTAGCTTCCACAATACTTAACAAATCATTTCACATTCATTCCATTTTCATACAAACACAATAACAACTTAACAAGAAGAAAACAATCAAAACAACAAAATAACAAGGCTTATCAAGAAAGCCAAAAGAGTAAGACCTATGGGGAGGCCACTTATGCCTCCCAATGGGAATGGGTGCCCACCTAAAAGCCTCCAATGCAAAACACAATTTCCCCTATCAACTCTTATGCCTCCCTCAAGTACCCCTTATACCTCCATACACTCTTATGCCTCCCTCTAAAACTCTTATGGCTCCCTCATAATAAGAACAAGAAGAAATGCAAGCATTCCTCATACTAGATGGGGCACCCAACCCAAACTCCCTCCTCAAGAAAGTGATCTCTTATGCCTCCCTACAAGAAAAACTCCCCATAGTCTCCTCCCACTCCCAACTTAGGCATTCTACCCATACCCAACAAGCATTTCAAAGAGACAACAACATTCAACACAACATATACACACATACAATAAAACAAATAACATAATTTAAACTAAGGTGAAGCTCCTACCTCTCCATGGTAGAGCTTGTTCCAAGTATGAAGTTCCAAGCTCTCTCCAAAGGCCAAGCAAGCATCCACAAGCTCCAAAATCCACAACTCCCTCAAAATCCTCTTACTCTCCAAAAATTCAAGAGACTAAAAATGATCATCCAACCCCCAAAACAAGCAACAAGGATTTAATAAATAGAGAAAAGAGAGGGAGGGATGATGTGGCTCCAAGTAGGATGCCACCTCATTTCCTCTCCACTCCACATCACTTGGTCAACCTCATATTCCAATGCACCATTAATAAGTGGTTGGAGGAATGACAAGAACCTTACACACTCCATCTAAGCCCACTCCCCCAAAGGACAAAATTAAATATTTGAAAGAAAGTGCAATTAACATTTTACCTTTTTATCCCCCCAAAACACCTAAAAGAGCCTAAATTTGACCTCCCAACCCATAGGTAGGGTTGGCATGGGCATTTAAGAGGTGTGGGACAAGTTTGACTTGTCCCACAAGCTTCCAAATTTGGACTCTAAGGCAAATTCGAGTTTCCCATGTGGGTAGAGTGTGCTACACTCAAAACTCAAACACACTTCACTCAACACAAAATCCAAGAGTAAATCAATTCTAATAAATGAACTCCTTTTAGTCACATCTTTAATTAGTTTAGGACAAATTCAAATTAGCTTAATTAAGACACTACAACCCATGACTAATAAAGGGGTAAACACAAATCAAAAAATCTAAATAATAAAACAAGTAAAATTTCACTACTAAAGAAAACACATACTAACATAATAGAAAGGGAAAATTAAAACAAAACAACACATGACCCCTAGGTCACAATTTTCTCCTAACCAATTAATTCTAACACACACACAATTACATTGTTGCCATGGTGACCCTAGTTGAATTCTTCTCGAATTCTGATGTGGTTGGTCTCCACTCCCCCGATATTGTTGTGAATATAATATACCTGCAAAACAGATGATACCTCCTTCGGCCTCGTGGCCGCATTAAAACATTCATGCCAAAATATGTGATATAAATCTAAAATCAACTATATATGAATTAATATCATCTATGCAAATATGATATCACTTACAATTTCTAGCACATTTCTATTCCACATTTCATTCATGTCAAAACGATCATCACATTAATCCAATTATCAAGATCTACTCAATATGATTAAATATATCACATGTCAGAATTACAGATAAATAACCATGTCAAAAGTATATCAATATCAACATCAAATGTCTCCAGTAGTCCATATGCATCATATAAGAATCAAATCAATAACAGTTCAGTATCTCTGATATCTACTAACATGCTATATCAAAAACTATAATATATCCATAAGTGCAGACGACAATATCTAAAACAATAATAAAAAAGGTGTCGAAGGGAAGTGGGCACTACATTTTATCATTTTCCACAGATGTTTATCTACTAAAACACTTTTTAACATTTAAATGTTCGCAAGGCATATTCAATAATCTCATTTTGTCAAATTTTGACACTTTCCAACAAAAACAACGTCAAAAGTGGATTCTTGCCTACTGGAAAACACATCCAAAATTGATACACACCACAAAAGTCAAAAGAACAACCCTATATATATATATATATATATATATAGTCTTATTTGCCACTGTTTCTTGAAATGGACCACCTAAAATAAATTTCTACCAACTTTAACACATCATTATAGTTTGCATGCCCCACGCATTGCTTTTGATCATTTATAGGGCCAAAAAATCTCTACATTTCAATTTCATCTTTCAAATGATTTGAATCAAAGATCGTTAAAGCTCTTTAAAAAAAGGCTTTAGATATCTATCAAAAAGAGTGCAGCTTCATGCCCGGAGTAAACTCAATTTTGAAAACAAAAGCACCGATAATTGGGAAAAAATTAACTTTTTATCATATTCCGCTTGACTTAATAAATTAATCAAAATAGGGTTTTATGCATAGTTTACAGTGTGAATGTACAAGGGTGCCAGTGCCAGAATCAGGTGTTTGAGAAGTATTAAGCCCTTTCTTTAAGAAAAAGCTTCTTTGCGACTGCAACAACATTGATTTTGCAGCAACAAATTGTTCCCCTCAAAAGCTTTCAAGATAGTGACCTGCTTTCGACAGATGACAAATAAAACAATAAAAGCATTCATCCTCATGGAACGATTCATCTGCAATTCACACACACACAAAAATTAGTCAGTAAAGCTCTACAATTTCTATTTCTAATGTCAAAGGGAGTGTATGATTTAAATCATCTGACCACACACTTCTTGATAATGGAGGATAATCCGATCAAATCTTGTAGAGAAACCATTTAAAATTGGAAATATGAAGAAAAAAATATTGCATATTGTAAAAATTGCAATAACGAACATCCCAAATTTTAATTTGATAAAAATAAAAAACGAAATTGTACATCGCATGTCGCAGACAATTGTTTTGGAAAAATGTGACAGGGGTCGAGGGAGTTCTGGTGCCGTTGAAAATGTTACCCCAGATTTTTCTATAGAAACTTGCACAATCATGTTGTGATGTTTTTTGTGAATTAAGCGAGAGAAAACACTGCAGCCTGCAGAAGCTACTCCAAATTATTTCCAATATAAGTGAAAAAAACTATTTTCTCCAGGTATAAAAAAGGGTCCACTTCCATCATATAAAGTCCATATGTTAACAAAAATGTTAAAAAAATCAATAAATGAATCAAAATCAATAACCTAGGGTCCTTTTGTAACTAAATAAATGGACATCAAACTAAAAATGGACAGCAATACACACCACACTCCAATTTGTTCTTCCTTTTTTGTGTTGTTTTTCCATCAGAACTGTCTGCTTCAGGTAAAGCGCTGAACTCTTAATTTTTTGTTTTAAAAGGAAAAATGCACTGTGCATATCTACAAGACTGCAACTGCAGAACTAAATGATTTCTCTTATTAGGAAGTCAAGAATGGAAAATCAGATTGAAGATTGTATACAGTCCAAAAAGTAGATAAAAATTGTAGCTGCAAAAAAAATCTAAAGTAGAACAATCAGATTGTTAGATATTACTATAGGAAATATCTAAATTTGTGGATATCTAGGATAGTAAATATCTAGGATTACAGAAAAATATCTGAAATGATCGGCAACCTGTAAAATTAAGCCAGTAAATATTGGAGCCACCAGAATTTGACACTTTCCAACGAAGGCATCTTCAAAGGTGGACGCTTAACAGTGAATTAATACTGTTGGTTGAATTTAAGAGTTAAATTCAGGGATGAGATTTGATGGCTCCCCCACCCTTTAGGAAGAAATTTGGTGATGTTAAAGAAATTTTGTTGAAGAGTCATTTCGGATATGTAAAATAATTAATTTATTTTGAATTTTAATTTGAATGTTACTACATGTTTGTTTACATTTTTAATCTACATAATCTTATACAAATCGGTTTAGTATTTTATCTTTATTATTAAGGATGAAATATTTTTTCAATGGGGATCCTCTAGGAACAAAAATGCCTAAATCCCATATACAACAATGAAGCCCGAAAGAAATGCAACCTGGCAGTCGCTGAACAAATCCAACGCAACACAAAAAACTCTTTTCTTGTTCTGGACAACATTTCTCTCCTCGTTAATCTCGGCATTAGTGTCAAGTCCGCATGGGAGAAGAAATTCAGTAGAGGAAATAGGTCCGAAAAGATAGGGGATCCCTCTCCTTGACCACACCAAAAGATCCCTGGAAAGGATGAATATCATTGAGAGGCATCTCAAGGGGGGTCAACATCATGAAGATGTCAATTGGCATAACCGACCCATAGGGTATTGAATCAGAAGTAGAAGCAGGAACATGATCAAATGAGGAATTAATATTAAAGTGTGAAGGGAGAGAGTCCTGCCACCAGGATGGCTTGGCTCCCTCGTTTTCTTACAATGTCCACAATCCTGCATCACATGACCAGTTTCAAAACTCCTATGACAGCGGAAAGTCAACTTTTCATACAAGACCTTCGGTCCAAATTCTATCTCTAAGTTGTAGATTTACGTTCTCAGGGAGATCTCGGGAAATGCTAAGGTCCACTAAAATTTGGGCATAGGTAGTATGCAACTGTTGAGTACTGGTGTACTCAAACATTTTCAAAGGCCTCGGAACTTATATCCAATGACTTCAAGGCAGGATTCGTCCCAGATTTGTAGGGGAAGGCCTTGGAGTCTTACCCAGATAGGCATTGTGTCAAGAGTCTTTCATAGGATCAAATAAGGGATACCATGGTTAGTTTTCTTCACTTTAATCCCCATAAACCCATACAGATTATGATCCAATCATACTACACCTGAGAAAGCTTGGGCCAGAAATGGTTGATCCACCAGTCTGATCCTGCAATAATCCTCTTCCATATCTCGTAACTTATGTAACAACTCATCTTCTAGCTTCAGAAAAGGGGTATCGGTTAGAGGTTTTAGATGTTTTATTTTCCCTTAGGCTCTAATAGCCACAACAAAATACTCCGTATCAGTCAAACCAGGTCTCCCTCATTTCCCCTAGATACTATACGAAAACCTTGAGAGAAGGTTTGGCCAAAACATTATTCTATGTATTATATGCGAGAGAATTAATAACTGACGCCAAACTACATAAGAAAAAGGATTAGCCGTACTAAAAATAGTAAGTAAAGAAGAATCTGCCCTCTTACCGTAGCGAATCTGCCCTCCTCAACAGAGTTGGGATTCTGATTCTCTTGTTATTTTCTAGGGCTCAAAACCCCCCTTCCCAAACCGCCGCCACCAATCATAAAACCTCTGCTTGGATTCTCATTAGCGGTTAGGGCTCACGTTGCAGTCGCGTTACGGGATCGACATTGTCATTACTTTTTCAACTTATATTATATAATAAATGGCTTAGTATTTTATCATTATTCGTAAATTTTCAAAAGAATGTTTATCAAAAGATTATGTATTAAATCTATAATATAATAGTTTTTTTGTAATTCTTATATAATATTAAGAAAGCTGACGTGTAGGATGAAAATAAAAACATGTAAAATATTAATGGTGTTTCACTTTTCCAAAAGTGTCAAATACATTCTGAAAACCTAAAATATTCAAAATGGGCATCAAATATCACTTCTTTTTTTTAAGAAAGGGGATTATTTTATCGAGAAGTTATTCACATGGTGTTCGTCGTGTAAGACTGCGAGATTAATTATATTTATCAACCTCTTTAAATAAGGTATTTGGAATTTATCGTACATGACTTTCAAAGTATGTCCCACTAGAGGTTGAATGTAATTTTAGTTTGTAAATTATTGTTGATATAAAAGTATAGGTAAATATATTTTCTGTTTTAGACAAGTTTAAATTTCATCCTACAACATAAGTTAAAAAGACCAAGAGTGAATAAATTGAAAAATTATGTTGAAAACAATGCAAGGGTGAAAGTATTAAGAGTTAAATAAAAGATATACAAATTGGGAAGAAAGTAAAATAGGAAAAAAACACACTCATAAACAAGAATTTAAGTAGAATCACTAAATGCTTAGTTACGTAAAATTACATTTTTTTTTATAGAACATCATTGAGGTTGGCACTAACCAATGTCACAATTTAAATATGGAAATACATTTGATTGATTAGAAGTTGTCCATTACTTTCCCCGTCCCCATATTTTGTGAAGAAAACTCTACCCAAAGATTTTAAATCTTCTCTATTTAAATCATGAGGCATTTTTCTAGCTAGTGAGTGTGGAACATAGTTTTATAAATTACCACAATCACTTTGAGAGTTCCCATATCAACCAGAATGGGATGTAACCAAACCGCTTCACACATATCCTTGTGTGGCACGATACTCTACCACAACGGATGAGAGGGAAACAACACTTTCCTTCTTGTTAATCCATGAGATAGGTCAAATTTTGAGATGAAAAATATATCATGTAGTTGATTTCATGTCATCAAGAAATTCAACATAGTTTGAGTCGATATATCCCTGTAAGAAGAACTGAGAGTTATTATGATACTCCATACGATAATAAATTATACCTTGGAAATATCTCAAAATTTGATTTGGTGCTATCTAGGGACATTTATTTCAACTCCTGCATGAATTTGGAAAGATAGATGACAACAAAGCAAAACTCTTGTCTGGTATAAGTCAAGTAACTGAAACTCCCAACAAGTTGCCTAAAGTGAGCACCATCTACTTGAGGTTTATCCCAAAATCTAGAAAGGTAGAAAGCTTTTCTCCATTGTAGTGGACAGAGGTTTACAATCATACATCCCATAATTTTTCAGGATTGTCTTGGTGTATTTCCTCTAGGAGATAAAAATATGATTATTTTTCTTTCATATCTCAAAGTGAAGACATTAGTGACGTAGCCACAAATCTATCATGTCGAAGGATTTATTCAAATCATTCTTAACATCTTCAACTTTTTTTCTAACTTCCTGTGTTCACAAAAAACACCCAAATACAAAACGAAAATGACAATCTTTGTACCTATCTTTTTGATATATAGATTTGAATAAGATGGGCTACAATTAAATCCATGTTACAATACGTGATCGTTTCGTTTAATGTACCATGCTCTGGGTTCTTGTTTGAGTCCAAAAAAAGACTTAATTAGATGACAAGGCTTTCTAAGGATGTTGCTCATCAAAAAATCCTTCTAGGTATGGGTCATATATACTTCCTCTTTGAGATCACCATTTAGGAATATCAATTTTTATGTCCATCTACTGAATTTTCCATCAGTTTTGTGTTATCAATGCACAAACAACTCTGATGGGTTTGAGCTTCATAGTGGGTGCAAAGGTCTTATCATGTTCAATTACTTCATGTTGATCATAACCCTTTGTAACTAGTCGTGAGTTTGTACTTGTCGCTAGATCCATCTTCCATTATATTTTGTTTTAAAAATCCACCTGCATCCAATGGACTATCTTAACTACATGTAGATCGACAAGTTCCCATGTATCTATTCTATATTAAGGAGTCATATTCTGCATCCATGGCCTTCTTCCACTATGGTTGACTGAGTGCCTCACAAACTGATATCAGGTTCAGTGTTATCAATCACTGAACTCATGAGTGTGAGATTTACAACATTTCTCACCCATCTTCTCTTTATGACTCGTGATGAAGTATCTAAGAGAGAGTTTATGTAGGAGTCCCTAATGGTTTTTTGGACCCACTCGAGACATTGATATTATTACTGATGTGAAGAATTGTTTTCTAAATGACCAAGATCAATGAACAATTATCCTTACAACTCATTCTTATTGTGTGAAGAATCATCATGCTCATCATTTGACTATAACAGAAATCTATGATAGCAGGTTAGTAATGACTTTGCTTTGTGTGGGAATAATTCAAATGATTACTCATCACAAACTACATATCGACTCTCATATATCTTCTTTGTCTTAGGATCCATAAGACGATATGCATTTGAGGTAGTAATACACCCCAAAAATATACATTAGAGTATCTTTGCATCGATCTTCTTCCTCTTCTTAGCTGGGACATGCATATATGTTGTACAACCAAACACTCTTGAATGGTAGATTAAGGGCTTGTTATTACTCCATACCTCTTATGATGTCTTGTCTTGCAAGATATATATAGGTTCCTGGTTCAAATTATATACGTTTGTTTGGAATGCTTCTAATAAAAATTTATTCTCCAACTTGGCATTGGAAAGCATGCAACAAGCCATCTCCATGATATTCCAATTGTGACATTCTGCAATTTCATTCTACTGGGGCATATAGGGGGTGGTCAAGCTATATTTTATGTATTTATCCTTCAAGAATATGAATAATTTATTTGATGTTAAAATTTCACCCTAGATCTTGTAGAGGACAAGAAGGGGCTTCCCGATATGCTAAACAATTAGCTGATAAAACTGTTGAAAATGAACCAATTCTACACTCTTCTTTCGGAGAAAAAAACATCCATGTCTTACAAGAATAATCATCAGTCAACAACTGAAAGTATAGAAACCCCTTAAAGAAAACATGCAAGGTTCCACATAGATCGGTATGTACGACCTCAAGATGGTTCTTGACATGGAATATACTCGGATGGAACAGATTCAGATGTTTGTTTCCCGCCAAACATACATAAAAAAGAGGTAATGAATGGGAGAGTAGAGGAAGTCCTCGTACCATCTGCTTAGAACTTAGCCCATAGATGGAGCTAGAAGAAAGGTTCCCATATCGATAATGCGAGAGTGGAGTGGACTCCAATGTGAAGGTAGATAAAGAAATTGCAAGGGATGCAACTATATCTAGTGAAAATAAACGATCCTTTAAAAAATATCTAAAAACTATCATATATTATCGTGAGATAAAACATGATTTGATGCCTTTCTAGACCATAAAAATCCACCTTGAGCTTATGATTCAAGAGGTGAGAGATAGACAAGGGATTTTTGGTCAAGCCTAGATCATTGAGAAATTTCGTGAGGGTACAACTTCTCATCCTAATAGGAATGGTGACATTGCCTATTCCTTCTGCAACAAACTCTTTGTTTTCTACAATATACTCCCAATATTATTTTGATGTCATTTCATCCCGTATGTGTTGTTACACTTCATCAAAAAAATTGGGAGTGATAAACATCAATAATTTTGAATCGACCTTATCATACTTTGTTTTCTCATCGACGTCAATGGGATGAGTGAGTTTTCCAATGACGATTTCCCAACGCTCCTCAAAATAGATAATTGTGTTCATCCTCATCTTCTAGGTGGGATAGTTAAACCCTTTCAATATCTGAGAATCTAAAAAGAACAACTTAGGAGAAGAAATTATGCTTGAAACAAAAACTAATTATAGTATTCAAAAGTATGAATCCTTAATTATGAAGAAGAGCATGAAGCTGAGATCGCTATGCTCATGCAACATAAGCATGAGATGTGGACACCTATGGGGATATTCTACCTCACATTAAACATCTTCCTCATATCCTTCCTTAAGATTAGCATGCATCTTATCTTCTTGGCACCACACGTCAAACAAGAACAATGTAGTAGTCCTTAATGCACTATCTCCTTGAATTACAAGTTATGTATGACGTGGAGACTTTGGAGTAATGAAAAATATATCTTTTTGTTCTCAAGGGCTTGATCTTAGCCTCTTAATGGTGATGCATCTCCCAAATTACTCACAACAATACTAACATCCTCTAGAACATTCAACACGTGCTCAAAGTATTGTTTAATCTTCATGCAACAAGTTGGAAAATTGGTCTTCAAATGTATACTTTCAATCTTCTTTGTATTCACGACAAAAAATTTTAAGACAAACATGGGGATTAATTTATGGAGGTATGTGGGACTCCAAACAAATGAACAACAACTTAATCTCACGAGTGAATTTTTATTTCACTCTCCAAGACTTCATAACATGCCAAAAATTGGAATGTTTTACAAATATTCACTCATGTACTAAGGCAACAACAACAAAAAAATGCCGAAACAAAAAATTGCTTACACCAAGTCACACAGATGTATTCAATGCTTCACAGATCTATAAAATACAAATAAAACACTTTCCAGGCCACTTCTATCCGTTCAAATGCAAGTCTCCATAATAGATATCCCTTGGTTATGAAAAAATAATAAGATCTTGTAACCACCACCTGAATTGGTTTCACATCTTTATTCCACATTTCTCCACTTAGTTTGAAATTACTTTGAGTTTAGATGCCTACGACCACACTCCATCTTGCTGTAAAATACCAAAATATCTTCAGACACAGAGTAGATGGAGGTATTCACATTTTTTTCTTTGATTCCAATGAAAGTAGATTCAATTGATTGATTTATTCAAAAGAAGAAGGAGAATAAATACAATATAAAATCATTCCAAAATAGTTAATCAAAACTAAATGGAATGAATCAAATACTGTTAAAATGTAATAACAAGATTAATTAAGCTAACATTGAATTGCTAGAGACTTATTTTTCCCATAAGTTTCCTACAATTTTGTTTTGGCTACAATTCATTTCAAATATTTAATTTGCACATCATTATAATTATTACTCATTCAATTTTTATTATTAACATTAAAGGAGGGCTAAGGGGACCCTACCCCATAAAAAAATTGGAGATAAAGATGTAGCAATGAGGAACATATGAGGCAGCCTCTACCAATGGCACAAGGAAACAAAAACATAGCACAAAAAAACTAGTAGCACACCCAAAACAACAACACAAACATTCCAAACACACAAAAAACGCATCCCTGAGACCTGTTCCTAAGGGATCTTAAGTGAGTCTTAAGGGGATAGTTATTCCATTTCTTTTTAGGCTATCAACCATCTAATCCTTTTTAGTATTCAGATTTTCATTTTCAATGTTATGTAACGACCTAAATATTCACACACACGAACAACACAGTGAAATACAGGATAACTTTTTTTTTTGACTTGCTTGACACATAACATGACGCAACATGTCGTCACCAAGTATACAACTAACACTGTGAACAACTTGATACAAGGATGGCCATAAAGGCAGCACGGAAACGTTCACACATATCAAGGACAATTTACTTTTCTTTTTGACAAGACAACATAGAAGTACAATCACAGAACACACTTACAGTTAGGGCCAACCACAAGGAGATATTCTTGAGGGTTATTTATTTTAAAAGGACATCTTGCAATTCTTAGCTTACGTTTTCAAGGAGGCTCAGGATATGATTCATACAATTCATCTTACCAAGTTAAATTTATTCTTTTGACACAGAGTAATTATCTTTAAATCTTCTCTATTATGACCTTTATTTGCTTAATTCGTTTATCAAGAAAAAGGAGAATTTAAATTCCACAAGGCCATCTGCTCACCACTAATGCTACTAAGATTCGTTCTTGCCCACAAGACAACATGGTTTTAAGTTCAACACACTTAAGAGAAGAGATATAAGGTGCCTTGAAAAAGGGTTAGAGGGAGAAGGTCGAGATGAAACATTTTTAGGACCTCATTAGTTATTGCCAGTATTAAATTGAAGCTAGGGCTCTTAACCAGATTTAACAACAACTTTACTTAGGCTTCGCTAAAAGTATTATCAAGGAGTAAAAGAATTTACTTTCCAAATGGCTGAGAGATAGATTGTGTGGTTTCAAAATTGTTTTCTCCTGTTTATTAAATCTTATTATCCTCCAACAATTAACAGTTCATTTCACCTTAGGGTCATTTTACAAATTTTACCATGAAAGGCATAATGTTCACTAGAGGAGCTAGGGTTATCGTGTTATAAAGTTTACTTGCAATGATAGTCTTGCCCTTGTCTACTTAGAGAATTTCTTGCTCTCAAGTTGGTGACCCCTACGTTACTTTATTTGAATGCAACTTTTAATTTAACTTCCAGAAGTATTAAACAATCCCATGTTAGTTTACTTATGACACTTTATTACTAAGTCATGGCAAGGTTTAACTCAGAGTTTATTCTCAAGGCAAAGTTGAAGCAACACTCATTTACGAGAACAAAACAAGATTACATCATTTCTTAAAATACTGATACTCCACAAGTCACTCAACAACAATAACCAAATTTTCTTATAATTTCAATGATGGTCAAACAATACAAGGTTTCCAAAGTTCAGATGACAAGTCCACAATACATTATACTAAGACATTAATCCTCTTTTAAAATTTTCACTGGACGTTAACAACAGTTGAACAACATAAAAAGGTTTCGAGCAAAGGAACTTCTCAACTGAGGTTGATGACAACAGTCTACAAATCTATCCCTCATCTACATGCAAGATCCATCTGCAGCAAATTTTCTACAAGAGTCAGTTCACGAGAACTGAGCAAGATAAGGCTACACAAAACCACCATAACTATTATCTAACAATATCACGAAAAGGAAGCACTTTATTACAAGAATTGGTTCAAACCTCTAAACACTATTAACACATCAAGTTATAATAAAGTCTTCATCATGCCAATCAAAGAAGGAGAAGACCTTGTACTTCAGTTAGGAGCAAATGCAACGAAAGTAAGCAATCATAAGAGAATGGCCCTTGGCCCTATAAGGAGAAAACAAACAATCTAGCAAAAAAAACAGAATTCCCATCAAGTAAGTAATTAAACAATAATTACAAGATTGAGATTTGATACATATACCAGTCATCTAGAAATTTATCAAAGGTACCAAACGCATAGGCTAAAATAATATTTTTCCAAAAGAACAAGAGTTGATCGGCCCAAGAAGGGGGAAACACGGGTTTCAGAAATTAACACAAAAAGCCATGTATAATTGAGTTTCAAACCGGAAATCAATTAGAGTATACACACAACATAAGTTTCGAAGCGAAGGCAAAGTATACTAGTTTTGACCATTAACTACAAAGAGATTTACCAATCATCCAGGAAGGGTCAAAGTCTTACAGGCTAGTAGCAAACACGCGAGAGAAGAAGGGGGTTCCGTCCAACAAGAGTATACAATAATGTCATCAACAAATTTTTATAACACTAAAGATTTTGCAAACCTCCACTACAATACTAATGTTTGGTTAATTTAAAATAAATTACCCATATTCCAAAACAACCATATTTTACGGCAACCCTTGGTAACACAGTCAACCGTCTCACAAATAGATACAAACATAATTTCTAAGTGACATTATCAAAACAAAACCTTCCGCTATGAATCCATAAGATTATCAAATGAAAGCTGAGTTTTTCCCGAAGGTTAATCACATTTAAGGAAATTTCCATCACAAACTATTACGGTAATTACGTGCATAAAAACCGACCAATATTAATTAATAGCGTTAACATTACAAGGGAGAAAATAATGCAAGTTAGGAAAAATAGAAGAGCGCCATCAGCAATAATTCTGAGAGGGGGATTAGACCAAACTATTCTAGTGTCAACGAGGTACTAGATTCGCACAAAGAACCTCGAGCTTAGTTGATCCGTAAGGCTAGTTATGGTTCAAGTTGCCAGGGATGGTCAAGGTACTTCCTGAGGATGGCCTTAAAAGCCTAGAAACAAGATGAAAGATAGTATAAGAGTCTAAACACGCGAGACGGAAAAACACATTGCACACAAACCTTTTCATTCTACCAGTTTTAATACCAAAACTCTAAGCTGGCTAGCCCACGCATTGCTCACACAATCCTACAACCTTTCTTTCTCGATGCCAAAAGGTTATCAAAGGGATTTGCGAAGGAGCTAACAAAAAACGTCAAGGAAAACTTGGGTGCTAGGAAGGAGCTTCATAGTTATCGTAACTTACTTCCATGATATCGAAAATACTAGTTGATCAACATAACAACTTGCAACTCAATCGCAGAGAAGAATTAATACATAAACAAACAGACGAAGGTCTATCATTCGAGTAAGAGAAACATAACATTCAAAGGAGAGGGCACACGCATCCTTTCGACCCACATACTGTCAACGATAAAAGCTAAAACAAGAAGACACAAGCAGAAAGGGAAATCTCCCATCATGACATCCAACTGACAAATCAATGCAAGGAAAAGTGGTTCGATTTCACAATATTTTTAAATAAAATAACAGTAGAAAAGTGTAGAAATATCTTGCCTTTTCTCCAGATTCAGAAGGTTTCAAGGACACCGCCCGGACCAGCAACAACCATCCTCAGGTCGAATCTCCCCTTTTTTGGCTGGGCACTCAAGCTCCATTCTGATGTCTGACTTTTCCCACCCAATGTTCTTTGGAAGCCATTTTCAATTCCCCAATCTGCCTGTCACTAGAATATCTCAAGTCTCTAAGACAAGTGTGACTTTCATCAACACGTATAGAATCCCTAGCACTGAGCTGTCTCCCACGCATACAGGTGGGAGATATTTGTTTTTTCATAAAGATGCTCCTCATGCTTCAATCTATGTCTGCTGGATTCTTTTTCTTTCACAGGTGGAACCACAGAAGGTTTAAAGTTAATATCATAACACTTTTCAGAGGAAGCAGCATCAGAATATGACTTAGAAGTCTTGAGACCCTCTGCTCTTATTTGATGAAAAGTTTCAGTATTGGTGGAAGCATTGTCGTTCAGTTTCAGACTCTTGCCTCATAGTTTCATTGGCATTTGTCTCTATACCATCATCTTCTTTATATGTAGGTTTCTGATCATTGTTACCAGCCTGATGCTGTTTAATTGACAATTCATTCCTGTTACACCCTCCATCCTCATGCATGATTCTGACTCTAATATTCTTCCCTCCCTCTAGTATATCATGCTGTGACTCACGTTTTATCATTTCAGAAACACAAATTTGAACATCTACATCTTCTTGTTCCTGGCATTTCTCTTGAAGAGACATATCTCTTTCAGATATTTGACATGATTGTTCTTTATGGCTGTTCCCAGAAAAACATTTAACCCTATGCTCAGCAGTATCATTTTCTACGCAGCTTCCAACCTTCCCCTGCACCAAATCACTTTTCTGTTCATTGGTCCTTAGAAGAGTTTCTTTCTCGTTACTTTGTTCAGGGAACAAGACCTTTCTATGTGAGGAAGGACTGTGATTTCTCACACTTCTGGATCCCTTTGGTATTTCCACCGGTTTCCTCAGACACTGGAGAGGCTTCAACCCTGCGACATCTACGTCTTCCATTATTCTCAAATTGCAGTCGATAAGACCTTTGATGAGGACTGAAACATGCTCGAGAGTTCCACACAGTCCTGGATGATAAAGCAGAAGTAGAATATGGAAACCTTCGAGTATGAAATACAGTATTTGGATGATTCGAAAAGGATGGAGGTATGTGAACTGTAACAGTGGGAAAAGATAACAATTCCATAAATTCGAGCGGATGACTGTCCAAATACAACTACAGCATCGTCACAAAGCCAAAAGGGTTACGCAAAAAGAAACCAGAGCCAAATTCGAGCCGACACCATCAGATGGGTTTGAGCAAGCAGCAAGGCAATTTGTGCTTCGTGAATACACTGAAGTGGAACAGATCCACCTCAATGAGATCCTCTTCCATGGGTTACATCGCGAAACAAATAGAAAGGTTTCCATAGAAAATCTTTGCAATAAATCTCATCAGGTCTGCTGGTAACACCCTCACTGTCACAAAGTCGATTTAGATAAAAAAATATCTTGAAGGAGATACCCGGATTTGAGGATGCGTCTGATACAGAACAGATGACACCATAGTTGGACGACCTGCTTGTTGGAAGCGCTCAGCAGGCTTCTACCATGCTGCAACAGGCCGGCTTCCCTAGCTTGCAGCTTCTTCTAACCACCACCTGGACGGAAGCGACTTTCCAAAATGAAAAGGCAAGACAGCTCAACTAAAACTTTATCTCGTTCTTCTACTACAGCTGCAAGATTTTGCAACCACTGATCACGACTGTGGTCGCGTGCAACCAGAACAGCAGGTTCAGCACCAACGGTTCCTTGAGATCGCCCTGCAGCAGCTGTCGCACTTAACTCTCTCTGGAGGCCACTGATTTTCTGAGATAAGTTTACTTCTCTACCCTGTAGCTGCTGCATATAGCCAAACACTTCCTCACGGCACTCTCCTAGGAGAAATTTCGGTTCTACGCTCCACTGAAACTGCCTGTACAGCACGATTTTGAGGATCTACACCCACCCACGCAACATCAGGGTGACAGACCTTCATTTCACCATCAATGAATCCACTATCCAGAACACGCCAATGCAATTCATCTGTTTCAGCATTTGATGGAGTGCAAAACAAGCATTCGTGGTTGGACAGACACGACAGGTAGACCACGTGAACAGCAGGTGTAAGTCAACATTTTAATCAATGAGCATGTGCGGCCACCGAAGTCTCTTGCGTGAGCAGGTCAAAAAGAAAACAAAAGATTTGCAAATCAAGGAAAACAGTGGGTGCGGCCACCAGCAAGGATTCCATCACATCACTCTTTAAGGTCTCCATCCTCCACGCAGTCAGGAAATAATGCTGACCGAGACAAGGTAGGTTGGGGGCATTACATTCTCCTCCC
Source organism: Taxus chinensis (assembly GCA_019776745.2). NCBI lineage: Eukaryota > Viridiplantae > Streptophyta > Pinopsida > Cupressales > Taxaceae > Taxus > Taxus chinensis. Next base: position 46,599 of record JAHRHJ020000706.1, read on the forward strand.
CTTAAGAAAGCATCGTCCTCGATGCGACATAACACAATGGAAAAGAAATGGTTCGCAACCAAGGACAGGTACAGGAGAAAGTACACTCTATGGTTTAAAAGTTTTAGACGATTAAAGCACGGTCGCAAGGTAGCCTTAGGAACATTTGGTAGAATTTTTAACTTTCAATGTTCTGTGAAGATTGGCAGTTCTTTCTTGTTCATCATTTCATTAGTCTCTTTCCATTAGCATTATTCTTAGTCTAATTGCTTTTAAAATTTCATCATTGAAGAGTTTTGGTTTATTCCTTATTGTGGGTGCCCAACATGAACTGCTAACACAACACCCTATCAGGTTCACAAGACCCTACAGATTCACAAGCACGCAAGTATATACTTCATGATTGTATTACACCACAACAGGTTACTCAAATACGGAATAGAATAGGCACAGTCCACATAACATAGTACTCGTCACACATCAATGACTGACACAACAAAATACTCAAACAAAAGAGTACTACAATCCACCAGACATTTCCTCAATTTGCATCAATGAAAAACTCACATAACACCAAACCATGCTACAGGTACATAGTGTCCACAAGGGGATCAATGACATGTCCACAACATCACAACACATATCCATCTGACATGAGTAACACATACATCAAAAGACCACTACCAAACATCACAATAACTCAACATATATCCTGAAACATCAACCATATAGACAAATATATCAAACTCTTATAAGCTCTTATCCCTCAAGCTCTTATGCCTCCCTCAAACTCTTATGCCTCCCTCAAGTCTCTTATGCCTCCCTCAAGGAGGCCGGTTGACCCTATGGTCCAAGACACATAGAGTTCGAACACTCCTAACCCAAGTGACATAATAACGCGTGGTTCAACAACCCGCTAGTTATATGTAACTCCTTGGGGCGTACCCCCATACAATGAAGTGGGTCCATAGGTCCAACCAATCCATGGTGCATCCTATGACCCTATTACAAACATCACGACAATAGAACCAGCACAACAATCCAATCCAAAGTGCCAAGTGGCAAAGTACAAACCTCGGGCAAGGCAGTAAAAATTCCAAATTTAAAAGAAGACCCAAAATCAAGCAAAATAAATGGCCAAATAGCCAAAGTTAGTATCAAAATCCCCATGTTAGTGCCACAAACCAAGGAAATGCCCAAAATTGTAAAGCATTGCAATCAAGAAAAGTTGCTGGTCCTTACAAAAAAGTAAAAAGCTCAATTTACGAATAAAATCAACTTATAATAATGTCACATTACGATAACTGTGTGGCCTTATCTAGCCACCAAGGGGTACTCAACGAGTTGCTAGCACTCGGAACATCGAGCCTCAGCTCGTAAAATACATATCAATAATACAACTGTCATCACCTCCATCTGAATCATCCCGCCACCACTTCGACAAGGCTAAACATAGTCATAGTTGCACTTAGGTTGCGTACATACAACCACATAAGGAGAGAGGAAAGAATCACATGTTATCTACTAAACCGAGTTTTGGCTCGAGTTATTGACCCATGGTACACCATTCCTCACTCTCAACATACACTTCTACCGATTTCCCTCAGGATCGGTTAGCGTAAGGTTCACAACATAACATACAACAACATCACTAACATAACGGTGGCACACACATAACTACCATAACGTCTTACATATGGTACATATACAGGGTAGATCACGATCTTACATTCACTGAGTGTAACACATCACTTTACCACATTCTGCACCCAAAGTGCAATCACCATACGATAGGGTTCATACACTCACCGTATGACCCAAAATCACAACATGAAGCATTACATATTTGCACAGTCATACATACGATGAACAGTAGTAACATCACAACATGCTGCTACATAACAAGGTGGTATACACATTTCTTCAAAACATGGTAAAAACATCATGATACAACTCATTTCTTTTAACATCAAACTAGTCATACAACACATTGATACACCCACATATCACAATATGCCACAATGCTCCAACACTACGTCATCCACATTAGAATTATTTTCACACATCTCAAACAACAATTCACACATGAACTCTTCATAGAATCCACAAGAAGGAGAGAGAATACTCCCATCCCCAACATATCAACATGATCACAAACACGCACAAGGTGACATACACGTCACGTGCGTTCACAATATCACAATTACGACAATAATCACATCACATTTAAAGCACATTACTCTTCCAATATCTACCACCATCATGCAACATCATCATCATCATGCAGTATCATCATGTAACACCACCACCACCATGTAACATCATCATATAACACTAATCCGACCCATAGGTTCAAGAGCATGAACCTCGCTCTGATACCAAAGTGTAACGACCCAAATAATCACACACATGAACAACACAGTGAAATACAGGATAATTTTTTTTTTGGCTTGCTTGACACATAACATGACACAACATGTCGTCACCAAGTATACAACTAACACTGTGAACAACTTGATACAAGGATGGCCATAAAGGCAGCACGGAAACGTTCACACATATCAAGGATAATTTACTTTTCTTTTTGACAAGACAACATAGAAGTACAATCACAGAACACACTTACAGTTAGGGCCAACCACAAGGAGATATTCTTGAGGGTTATTTATTTTAAAAGGACATCTTGCAATTCTTAGCTTACGTTTTCAAGGAGACTCAGGATATGATTCATACAATTCATCTTACCAAGTTAAATTTATTCTTTTTACACAGAGTAATTATCTTTAAATCTTCTCTATTATGACCTTTATTTGCTTAATTCGTTTATCAAGAAAAAAAGGGTAATTTCAATTCCACAAGGCCATCTGCTCACCACTAATGCTACTAAGATTCGTTCTTGCCACAAGACAACATGGTTTTAAGTTCAACACACTTAAGAGAAGAGATATAAGGTGCCTTGGAAAAAGGTTAGGGGGAGAAGGTTGAGATGAAATCATTTTTAGGACCTCATTAGTTATTGCCAGTATTAAATTGAAGCTAGGGCTCTTAACCAGATTTAACAAAACTTTACTTAGGCTTCGCTAAAAGTATTATCAAGGAGTAAAAGAATTTACTTTCCAAAAGGCTGAGAGATAGATTGTGTGGTTTCAAAATTGTTTTCTCCTGTTTATTAAATCTTATTATCCTCAAACAATTAACAGTTCATTTCACCTTAGGGTCATTTTACAAATTTTACCATGAAAGGCATAATGTTCACTAGAGGAGCTAGGGTTATCGTGTTATAAAAGTTTACTTGCAATGATAGTCTTGCCCTTGTCTACTTAGAGAATTTCTTGCTCTCAAGTTGGTGACCCCTACGTTACTTTATTTGAATGCAAATTTTAATTTAACTTCTAGAAGTATTAAACAATCCCATGTTAGTTTACTTATGACACTTTTTTACTAAGTCATGGCAAGGTTTAACTCAGAGTTTATTCTCAAGGCAAAGTTGAAGCAACACTCATTTACGAGAACAAAACAAGATTACATCATTTCTTAAAATACCGATACTCCACAAGTCACTCAACAACAATAACCAAATTTTCTTATAATTTCAATGATGGTCAAACAATACAAGGTTTCCAAAGTTTAAGATGACAAGTCCACAATACATTATACTAAGACATTAATCCTCTTCTAAACTTTCCACTGGACGTTAACAATAGTTGAACAACATAAAAAGGTTTCGAGCAAAGGAACTTCTCAACTGAGGTTGATGACAAAAGTCTACAAATCTATCCCTCATCTACACGCAAGATCCATCTGCAACAAATTTTCTACAAGAGTCAGTTCGCGAGAACTGAGCAAGATAAGGCTACACAAAACCACCATAACTATTATCTAACAATATCATGAAAAGGAAGCACTTTATTACAAGAATTGGTTCAAAGCTCTAAACACTATTAACACATCAAGTTATAATAAAGTCTTCATCATGCCAATCAAAGAAGGAGAAGACCTTGTACTTCAGTTAGGAGTAAAAGCAACGAAAGTATAGCAATCATAAGAGAATGGCCCTTGGCCCTATAAGGAGAAAACAAACAATCTAGCAAAAAAAACAGAATTCCCATCAAGTAAGTAATTAAACAATAATTACAAGATTGAGATTTGATATAAATACCGGTCATCTAGAAATTTATCAAAGGTACCAAACGCATAGGCTAAAATAATATTTTTCCAAGAGAACAAGAGTTGATCGGCCCAAGAAGGGGGAAACACGAGTTTCAGAAATTAACACAAAAAGCCATGTATAATTGAGTTTCAAACCGGAAATCAATTAGAGTATACACACAACATAAGTTTCGAAGCGAAGGAAAAGTATACTAGTTTTGACCATTAACTACAAGAGATTTACCAATCATCCAGGAAGGGTCAAAGTCTTACAGGCTAGTAGCAAACACGCGAGAGAAGAAGGGGGTTCCGTCAAACAAGAGTATACAATAATGTCATCAACAAATTTTTATAACATGAAAGATTTTACAAACCTCCACTACAGTACTAATGTTTGGTTAATTTAAAATAATTTACCCATATCCCAAAACAACCATATTTTACGGCAACCCCGGGGTAACACAGTCAACCATCACACAAATAGATACAAACATAATTTCCAAGTGACATTATCAAAACAAGACCTTCCGCTATGAATCCATAAGATTATCAAATGAAATCTGAGTTTTTTCCCGAAGATTAATCACATTTAAGGAAATTTCCATCACAAAATATTACGGTAATTACGTGCATAAAAACCGACCAATAATAATTAATAGTGTTAATATTACAAGGGAGAAAATAATGCAAGTTAGGAAAAAAAAACAGAAGAGCGCCATCAGCAATAATTCTGAGATGGGGATTAGACCAAACTATTCCAGTGTCAACGAGGTACTAGATTCGCACAAAGAACCTCAAGCTTAGTTGATCCGTGAGGCTAGTTATGGTTCAAGTTGTCAGGGATGGTCAAGGTACTTCCTGAGGATGGCCTTAAAAGCCTAGAAACAAGATGAAAGATAATATAAGAGTCTACACACGCGAGATGAAAAACACATTGCACACAAACCTTTTCATTCTAAAAGTTTTAATACCGAAACTCAAGCTGGTTAGCCCAAGCCTTGATCACACAATCCTACAACCTTTCTTTCTCGATGCCAAAAGGTTATCAAAGGGACTTGTGAAGGATCTAACAAAACGTCAAAAGACAACTTGGGTGCTAGGGAGGAGCTTCATAGTTATCGTAACTTACTTCTATGATATCGAAAATACTAGTTGGGATCAACATAATAACTTGCAACTCAATCGCAGAGAAGAATTAATACATAAACAAACAGATGAAGGTCTATCATTCGAGTAAGAGAAACATAACATTCAAAGGAGAGGGCACACGCATCCTTTCGACCCACATTCTGTCAACGATAAAAGCTAAAACAAGAAGACACAAGCAGAAAGGGAAATCTCCCATCATGACATCCAACTGACAAATCAATGCAAGGAAAAGTGGTTCGATTTCACAATATTTTTAAATAAAATAACAGTAGAAAAGTGTAGAAATATCTTTCCTTTTCTCCAGATTCAGAAGGTTTCAAGGACACCCCTCAAATTTCAGCAACAACCATCCTCAGGTCGAATCTCCCCTTCTTAGCATGCCAGGGGACAATATTCCACTCAATCCCACATTCACACAGGCAGGGAACTCCCAAAACTGATAGTACCACAAAGAGGAGGGTCCACACTACTTCCACAAAGGTATTTAATAAAGTTCATATTCCAACTTGCAATACGGTTCACTTCACCATAAGCGAATAGCAGGTATCCAACTGTGCAGGTCGCCTTTACCAGCGTTCACGCAGCCTTGGAAAAATGGCAGTTTGAGAGCATGAAAAGACGTCCATCGAGCAAAGGAGACACCCACCATTCTATCAGCTGAAAATGCAGGCATCACAGGAGTTGTGGATGCAAGCGTGAAGGGAGGAAAACACAACGCACAACCGAAATAAGCAGCAAGGACTGTCCAGGTCTCCATTCCTAGCAAACACGTAGCCAACACTAGGAGAGGGACGTTTGTAGGTTGTAGCCACGAGCTAGGGATAAAATAAAAAAGTCCAATCTGCTCTGCGCACTCAACAAGAAACCACGTAGCTAGCGCCCAAAAGGCTTGAGCAGGTCACTAGAACAAGACTGGGCACGTTTGCAAGTGGAGGTAATCATCATTACAAGGAACCAACTATCCCCCGGAGCAGTCAAACAAGATGAACAAAACTACCTGGTAAGCGGCCAACATCAGAAGAACTAAATTTCAGTCTGCATAACCCGATCCAGGGAGGAATACAAAGGAACAACGATCCAAAAGAAGGTGGATGCATTTGCAAATGCGTTTCAGTTTGCACAAATGACCAACAATTGTCAAACCTGATCAGTTAACCTTTACCAATCACACATCCAGTGCTAGCAGGGAGTTTTGACAATGGTATAGACGTCCTCCATCAGCAAGAAGACTAGAGAACAGGCAGAGATAACGTCCTAGCCAACCAAACACTGCATGTAGCCTCCATAAAGGTTTCGAGCCACCACTAGAAACCAACGCATGGTGTTTGCAGGCTGCAGAATACCCAGGCAGAAAACAAGGGTCAACGATCCAGAAGAAAGTGTCAGAGCATTAAAGAAAAACGCGTTCCAGACTGAACAGTTCAAGGCCCAATAAAATACGGGAAAAAACTGCCTCCAGCCCATGAAGTACGGTACAAAAAGAAAATCCACGAAATAACCGGGTGGTCAGCAAACTCCATGCACCCATTAACCAGAAGACAAGGAAACAAGGAATCCAAGGACAAGAAAAAGGAGTCCACGTCTGTTCATAGCCAAGCTTACAACATCAACATCTAACGTGGGAGGCAAAGAAGGTGGAAGCAACAATAATTTCATCCAAAAATTTATCAATTAATACGACAGGCGTGAAGGCTCATGGCTGGAGTTTTCGATGAAATAAAAAAATAAAATAAAACAACGTAAGGATAAATAATATTAATGTTGATAACAAATCGACGATCAGATAACGAACTTATCGTTGATCGATAAATAAAATAATAATAATATTATTATTATTTTTATTAATATTATTATTGCAACTTAATAATAATTATTAATCATATTAAAAAGGACCAACAACAAGCTCAACAATTCAAGAACACGGTTTTCCTTTAACTGGGGACAACGTAAGGAGCGATGCGGGGGCCAACAACAGAAAACATCACCATCAACACAAGCAGGAATGATGAAGAGGGAGAATTGCAATTGTTTTCTGCGATAAGGGCGAATCCAATAAAAGATCAACAGGATCCCAACAACGTTAAACGCTTCG
>JAHRHJ020000707.1:0-53952 GCA_019776745.2 Taxus chinensis
TATTGATGAAAGTCGCAGAACTCCAGTTCTGGTAAGGGAAACGATTTTGTCATTATCATAGAACCAAAGGTCATACATCGAACGATGTCAGACTTTTTTTTCAAAAATCTTGTCCAAAAATTATTGATAAGGGCGCGGTGTATTTGGATTAACCCAAATGACTCCCCCAAAATTAGGCACTCGTGTTTTTAAACAACCATTTCCCAATTGCCCCAAATCATTAATTCTTCAGGAAGCTCAAAAACCAAAAACGCCACACTATCACTTCTCTCCAATGAAGAACCGTCTCTGGGAAAACCACATCATCTGCCCAAAATAACATCATCGACTCAGACCTCCTCCTTGCATCAATCACGGAGTCCCAATATCTTACAGATAGATAACCCGTTTTGAATATCCCCACTCATTACTACGCACGGAGTCATTCGCTCTCCGCTCCTTTGGCTGACCTCAATCTATCCATGAGACATTATCATCCAACATCGTCTCATAATCAGACATGCTTTCAATGCTCGAGGCAATCACATCACTTCGAGTTTCCACTACGGACACATCTACTTCGTTGCTCCCATTCCCGCCCAACTATGCCTTGGTGAACGTACCCATAATTGTGCCGACTTCGACGGAAGTGTCTTCGATTGTGACCCTTCCTATCTCTTTTCCTACAGTAATTCACCATGATTACTGCATCAAAGTTCCCCCTCCGCCAAGGACTCCTTCTCATCACCCCCTTATCCCATCAACAATGTTACTCCCCCTATAAGGAGGAAAAATGCAAAATAAGTAACACAACCCTGCACACTCGATTTCTAAACCCTAAACCACGAAACCAATAAATCTAACACTACACCATCAGTACCTCTTTCCCACTTGCTTCTCCGAAAAGTTACAATCACCTATGCCATGGAAGTTGTACATCCCGGAAAAAGGAGAAAACCATTATTTCGAACCATCAAAAATCTTGGTGCTCTTCAACAAAATCTCCTCTATACGCCTCATCAACGATGGGGATTGTCCGCTGAAAAGGCCGGTCTTCCTCTACACACCCATCAAAGCTATCATCTCCTCCTACAACAAATTCTCATCAATAAGACTTACCCACTAAACAGACGGCACATCTTCTATCAAGATCCTTCATCTTCGTTACCAAAAACCAAAGCACCCGATATTCCTCCGATACACTACTTGGGAACTTCTTCCTCATCTAAATCAACAGTATCTAAATCATCGTAAAACTCGACTAAGCCATCCCCTTTGATCCAAAGACCGCCAAATAGTCACAACACCATCATCCTCAAAATCATCTTAGGGGGCTCCCCCCTCCACAAAAAGTCAATCATGTCTCATCTACTCCCATCCCAAGCACCCAAGAGGTTCCCTCCAAATGTTCCAAACAAATAAGAGGATCCCTAAATAAAACTGTTCAACCTAAAACATGCAAATTCTTTTACCTTAGGCAGTCGGTTAATGTACAAGAACCATCCGCATCATCTCTATCCTCATCTCCATCTACCGGATTTTACACCAAATCCTTCAGCAACTTGGGTCCAATCGTCATCGATAAACCCTTCCTCCGATTAAAACCATATAACCGAAAGGAGTGAACTGCTGGTTTAACTATATTGATTTGTGCCTACCACGTTTAATCGGGTCATGATTACTGAGGGATGTTAAAGCTCTCCAGCCGTTATCAAGAACTTATGGAAGAAAGAGAAGAAAGTGACCTTTTGCTGGGAGGAAAGGAGGAACAAAAGTACCTCCTGCCACCTTAGCCCCAATCAAACCTCAACCATCTCCACTCAGACCTCTTAGTGGTCCACGCCGCCTGATCTCCACCTCCAAAATTGACACAATTTAGATCGCCACTAGAACCAAACATTATGATAATCCATCTTCATCTTCGCATCAGACCACGGGTTGTCATATGCAGCCCCTGAAGGCGTGTCGCCTTCATCATCGGGCCCCCGACCTAGGGTCTATACTTCGTGCGGCCACCTCGGGCTACGTTCCCGTATCTGTTGAGGAGATGTCATGAAAACAACTCACCCAGGTCCGGTCAAAAAATGTCTCTTTTTGACCTATCAATCCTCCCCACAACATCGCCAGGCTCTAATCGATAATCGCGTCGCAAAAACTGACAAGTTAAATTCCGATGAGCCCCAGCCCTTCGAGTTGGGTGTTGGCATGAACGGTCCATCGACCGCCATTTCTTTTGAGGATTCAGGAAATTCCTCATCTTCTTCAGAGGATTTGGAGGCTACCCTCTTTCATCACAGTCCAAATCAATAACACTACGTAAAAGGTTATGATCGATAGTAGGAGATGCTCTCAACGTCCTTCCTCCCACACATTCGAACAAATAAGTTCCTAAGAATGTGGTGTCACCTCCGCATGTCGCCCTTCGATCATTAACGATAGTAGCAGTAACTCTGGGAACTGTGGTCTTACCCATCAGAAGTAGGTAAGAAGCTACTCCATGAACTCTTCTATAGTGTCGAAAGGGCAAGTCCACTATAACAGATCTTGGACGCTCCTAAGTTCGAGCAATGCTTGATGTAACATCCAACCTCATCGATGATAAAATATCAAATATGAGGGAAACATATATCCCCATCTAGAGATCCTTCTCCTTCTGCACAATGCGACATGACCACAAGGTCTGCAACCCCTTTAAAAAAGAACATACATCTTCTCCAGATGAGCCTCATCTTCTTCCATACTGCGACCCCCCCAAACTACCGGCTTTACAAAATCTGGAGGAGACATTGCCAGCGTTTCTCACTAGGGGAGTTCCGCTCTTATCTTTCGATTGCCCATCGCAAAAACCTAATGAGTTATATGGTAGACCGGAACAGCAATTGAATATCACCAGTCTCGGTCGCATTCATCAACAATGGTCTTGCCTAATCAAAAGACCAATTTAATCTACGGTGGTTTTGATATACAACCTCATCATCGCCCGGATTTCCTCCTCGAGCCAAACCTTACCAACAGGGTTGATCACCTACAGAATCCCAAGTTTACCAAGCCTTATCTACATCGATGTGCGTGAAAGGTTTGGCCTTGGAAAATATGAACAAGGTTTTAGACATGACTCAAATCCATTCCTACTCCATGCCACATCAGAAATGTGGTTTGGGATTAAACCTCTTTCAAAAGCCACGTCCTATTCTGATGAGCCCTTTCTACTGAAGAACCATAGTCCCCACTAGTCCGAAGCATAATTAGACCTAAAGGTGCAACAATCCACACACCCCAACCAAAGTGGAGAGGAGGAAGACAGAGAGTATGGGAGGGTGAAGGGAGGGCGAGAGGGACGAATAGATAGCATATGATTTATGCACTGGGACCAAGGATAAATGGATTGATAAAAGTAGAGAGAGAGAAGGGCAAAGGCAATAGTGTAAAAAAACTGGAGCGGCCAAATGGAATTCGGAATGATAGTGAGAAGGGGCCTAGGGGAGAGAGGGGGGAAGAGAGGCACGAGAGAGGAATAAAGTGGGCGGAGAGAGAGGGAAGAAGGAGGTCGGGCTCATAGAGGAGTAACCGAGGGCGGACTAGGAGGGGTAGGAGAAAAAAGCCAACCCAATCACCGCACACCACAGGAAGAACCGATAAACACACGGCATCGCAATGATTTCTTCCGGCTCACAGAAAACGATAGAACGGGACAAGGAAGACGAGACCTTAGGCCACAGCCACACACACATCGACCATCCCGGAGGCACTACCACCTCCCCCATCAACGTTTCAACAGCCCCCCGACCAAACACATCGCAAGAATCTACAAAAAGACACAACCGCCTATAAAGCGTAACGGACAAAAAACAAGTAAACAAAACAAAGACAGCTCACGCAAAAGACAGGGGCCACGAGGAGATACCGCCCAGACAGACAAAACGCACAACATAAGAAAGCTCGCGCTCAGAGAAGCACCACGTCAGACTTACACATAAACGCAAACCCCAAAGCCACTCACCCGTACAACAAAAATGACTCAAGTCCAGTACCCAGAACAAGCAAAAAACACAGTCAAGTCCAATATGCTTGCAAGCAGAAACTCCCACCCCCCCACTACATCACCACAACCCAACCCGGAAAAAGGGGGCCCAACAGTCCCCATCCCCCTCTCCAACAATAGAACCCTACAGATCCCTTCACCCCACTCCCCGCCACACCACAGCCCTATCAATCGTCTCATAACCACGATAACCACTCACCCCATTCCCCCCACATTCACACACTACCCTTAGCCCCTTTCCCTACAATCTCCCACCCCGATCCGTCCATCCATACCCTTTTACTCCCCCACTATAACACACTTCCGCCAACCCATAAACTCTTCATAATCCCTCCCCCACCCCACAACTCTCCAGCATCAATTGATGTGGATGATGACATTTCCATCCCACCTAAACTTTTTTTTTGATCATACCATTTCTTTAGGCCGTTGGTCTATGAGACTAACAACGGTCGCTCCTATACCATAATCTTCCATGAATAGTGGAGACGACCTCCTACTATCAACACTATGCCACTGTGCGGATGATGATTCTGTCCTCACCTTATCTAGGGGCAGAGGAATTCTTATCTTCCCAAGCTATCCTTCTTGACACGTCTACCCTTCTTACGAAGCCACATCGACCTTAATATAGGGACTTCTGAAGACCCTCGCATCATTAAGGTTGGGCCCATCCCTTAATCCACAGGAATTAAGGGGACTTTACCTCTTTTTCCAAACATCGTCAAGCCTTGCTGGTCATATGAGGATGCCCAATTGTCTTTCTCCCTTCCACAAATCCAACAGATCGAGTTGTTCACCCGATCTGTTGCTGTCACATTTCTTCCACTAAGGATCCAAACTTTTCATACCTTTGAAGAGGCCTCTACGATGGCACGTAAACTGAATCTCGCGCCATTTAAAAGGAAGTAAAACTTCGCCTCCAAATTAAAACCAGCTTTCTCTCGCTTCAACCCCCAAACCTAATTATTCACCCTCTAAAAGACAAAAATCAAGGATTCCACCAATGCATCGTATTAGACAGGAGATGAAAATTGATAGTGTGGGTTGTGTTTGGTTTTTAAGATTCTGAAGGAATTATGATTTGGGGCATGATTGGGAATGGGTGTTAAAAACATCGAAGTGCCTGATTTGGGGGAGCATTTGGTTATCCAAAATAAGCTCTCGCCCTTATCAATGAATTTTTGGACAAGGATTTTTGAAAGTCTGACATCGTTAGATTTGTAATGACCTGGGTTATACTGTGATAATGACAAAATCGTTTTCCCTATACCAGAGAAGGACGTTCTCTTGCACTTTCATCAATATCCCTACTGGGTGGAAGTTCGATATGCGAATTCAGCATTTTTTTCTAAATAGAGGCATAGATTCCCCAAAGAGCGAAGGATCGGGATGGTGAGCCCCTTCCGAGAGATGAGGGGTTTCTCTTCGTGGGTGTTTGATTAGACAGTATTGTCAGTTCGTGATGTTTCTAATTCGATGGCATTTGGTGGATCCTTGATTTTTGTCTTTCGTGGGGGAAGAAAGAATAGGTTTGGTGAAAGCGAGAGCGAATCTGGTTAGATTTGGAGCGAAGTTTAATCCTTGTTCAATGCGCGAGATTCAAGTTTCGTGCCAGTGAAGGCCTTTCAAAGGTATGAAAGTTTGGATTCCTTAACGTGGAAAGAAATGTATGACTAGCAACAAGATCGGGGTGAACCAATCGATCTGTTGGGATGGGGAAGGGAGAGACAGACAATTGGTGATTAGCCCTCTCCAACGAGCGACAAAAGTTACTATAGACCTCATTCCAATCGAATTGCGAATGTGTTAACGAGATCTGTAATTGAGATCTTATGGGCAAATATTTATTGAAAAAATTTCGACAAAACATCTGGGCAATGAGAGAAAGAAAATAAGGGAATGTTGAGGGTGTTTTATGCTACCAGTCCAAAGCGGGGGGACCCGCTAGAGACATAGGAAAGGTGCGGAGAATGAGTCCTGGTCTGGACGATAAGGTCATAGAAGCAGGTTGAATGCTCGTAGATGTTGTTTTGAGGGTCCTTCCCGACTATTGAAATTTTGAGAATTTGGGATTTACCATGGGGCGGATAAAGCTTAAAGCACGAAGGGTTGAATGGAGTTATTACACACCTTTTAAGGTATGAAGGACGAGATCCTTTGGGGGAGGCTTCCAAGTCTTGCCAATTTTCTTGAAGAGAAGTTGAACCACATCCGATTGAGGAGTAGGAACATTGGTATAGTCCTAAATAAGGAAGCAAGTGATAGGATGTGGTTGAGGTGTCACTGGGGGGATTGATATGTTGATGGAGGATGCGTAAGAGGAATAAACCAGGTGTTTTGGGTGAACACCTGGTGGAGGATTGGTTGTGAGGTAGCGCGTATAGGGCAGGCTGTGAGAAATAAGGGATTGGGAAAATGAGGGTGGAAGACGATGGAGCATGTGATTGATGGACTCCCAGTTTGTTGATGGATAGGGACAGATTGAGGAATGTGAAGTGAACGACTGATTGGTAATGTTGGGGAACCAGACCTGAAAGGGGCCTTCACACGCCGGATTTGGTATCAGGGGTGCCGATACTAGGGGATGGGGTGTGCAAGGTCACCGTTGCTGGAATATTGGAAGAAAGATTGACGGGGAGGACGAGAAGAGGAACCAACGGACTACCGGCAGGGGGTTGGCCATGAAGAGGTACTGACCTGAGACACAATAGAGGGCATAGATGAATTAACAGCGATAGGTGGGTGCACAGACGCAATCGTTATCGCCAAGGCAGAAGGGACCTCTCAAAGGTAGGTTGAGGAATGTTGGGTAAATGCAGTAGGAGTAGTAGATTAGGAATAGGGAGGCAATTTGAGAATACTAGCAACATGAGTTGGTGGAAGAGAAAAAGAGGCACAAGAGCCTCCCTTTTCCGTGCTCGAGGCGGAGAGAGGATGAAAACTGTATACATAGGCTGGGATGGACCACGAGGATAATCGTACACTTGTTGATTGGCGGGGTCCTTGATCAGATATTCGAATGGGACTGTTGTAATAGGGTAGTCCATGAGGGCTCCCGGATTGCGATCAAGGAGAGCTTGAATTCAGGATCCCCGCGAGGGATAGGATTAGACTCCGAGTCAGAAGATATTCTGATGGACTAGGAGAAGCTGGACGTGATGGGCTTGTTTTGGCTTGATGGAAAGGGATTATACGACCATGAGGGGAAAACAACTAACAGCGGTCCCGAGGAGATTGGGGAAGATTGGAGGGGCGGTGCCGAAAGATTCCACGTGGTGGTTGATCGGAGGAAGAAGGAAACTGTGGGAATTTTCCTAGATTGTGACCGGGTGAAAAAACGTCATAAGCCAAGCAAGGAAAGAAGAATTGTCCTAGCTAATGCACAAACAATTTCAAGCACACAAGTGATTAATCTCCTAAATTTGATGCTTTTAAGAAAAGAAACATGTTTTTAGGGAAGGCGTATTATTAAGAACATGAACTACTCAGATAGCCCAAACTAAGGATGGTTTGGGTATGTTTGGTGGGAGTCCCGAAGCGCACTTCAGTAAAGACCGGTACGTGCCTTGATATAGGGGTTGAAGGCGCCTACCCCCCGCACTTCACACACCGCTGCGATAAGGGAGTCGGGTGTGCTTTGCAATATATACCAAAAAATCTTTCCTGTGAATTTATAGCGCGGCACGAGGAGTACCGCGTTAGGTCCTCCTTGGTATCACTTCCACGTCGGCGAGGCCAGGGAAGGAGTTTTGTTAGATGCCGTATACCTAGTGATTGTGGCTTTGTGTGCAAGGTGTGGAAAAATAAAAATCAAATAGTGTCAATACCGATTTTGATCAATTTGCCAACCGATTAAAACTAGATGAAAAAGCATGCAGCAATGATAAAGAGTAAAAGGGTTCTTTTTACGCACTCTTAAAACGAAATGTTTGATTTTTCGATGAAGACAAGTCAAAAGATTCTTTCCAAATGCGATTAAGTACTTTTAAAAGCACCAAAATTGAAAGTGTTTGGATGTGATAGCCACCAACAAAAGAAATACTAAAAAAAAAGGGGGAAAGAAAAAAAACCGTAAAAGAGGAAATACCTGGAGATTTAGCTCTCCAAGGATGTGGGACTTAAAAAGCCGTTGTTGAGCTCTTCCCCGAACACTCCCAGAACAAGCAAAGTGCTCGCAAGAAGAGGTTAAGCAAACAAACAAACAAGATCCGGAAAGATATATCCAGATAATGGTGAAAACGAAAAATTTCATTTTAAGGAAATAGAAAAAATTTCAGATAATGCTTTCGCCTAAAAAAGCAAGAGGTGATACGATGCCAGAAAATCTCAAATAGGACTGATAGGAATCAGTGAAGAAAAGGAACAAAAGTTCAAAACTAAAAAGGAATGAACTTACCAATAAGCGACTTTGGTTCGGTTCCAACCGGGCGTGCCAGAGAATGTAGATCAAGAATTTTGCGCTTGTTACCCGCCAAGGTAATGCACCAAACAAACACAAAAACCCTGGAAAAACTCCATGAAATCGATACCTGATGAAAGATGTGGATGGATGAGGAGGAAGACGATGAGACAAGACACGGCGCACACAACCGCCACACACTCCGCCACAATAGATCCGAGTAACCTGCAAAACACCGGTGCTTGAAAGACAAAGATGGCTGTTTAGAAGATATTTGGGTGGACTGCCCGAGAAGCGGGTCCGCGGAAGCGATATAAGTTCCTTGGCGGATTATGTCAAGTCCACGTTTTCAATAAGAAAAGAAGCATACATGATAAAAGTGTAAGTAAATAAAGACTAGATTTTCTTGATTGCAGTAATAAAACAGAAACTGAACAGCAGACAGAAAGTACAGAAAACAGGGGGGGGAAACTACGAAAGAATGCGGGATTTTTGGATTAGTACCTGTGGACCTTTACTGTATGCCAGTGGAATCGGCGTCGACTGGGTATAACTCGGCACGAATATTAAGATCGGCACGCACTGGGGACTGATCGGCGTCGACGGTGGATAGATCAGTGTTAACTGAAGGCCGACTGACCAATCAGGATGTGCAATGAGATCGGGGATTTGGACGGTGAAGGAGTCTGCAGGATGTTGCGAAGATGGAGAAGAGACAATGGAACGAGTCACTAGATGATAGATGGTGGGTATGATGTTGATATGATACGGGTAGAGAAACGGGTGCTCCTCTCAGGGATTGATTAGGACAGGATTCTGCCCCTAGCTGAGACAATGATGCTAAAAAAAAAGATTCTCTCTTCTTGCAACCTGTATCTTTGTTGCTCCTGTTCGTTGCGTAAGTGCCTTTCTCGCGTAGTCTCTTTTTTGCGGTCCTTCGAACTGAGCTATGGGACCTGCTTTTATAATCGGCGCGCTCCTATAAAATCGCGCCGACCATGATGGGTCGGCGCCGATCATGGAGAAGCCTCCCGCGATGGCCAAATGATCGATCGAGAAGAAAGACAAGACTTATCCTGACCACAGGAAATATTCCCGCTTAGGGAAGATTAAAAATGGATGGGATGCATAGATAGAATAAATTTGGGGTAATAAGTAATTAAGATACTGGGAAGAAGCGTAATTAAAGTTTAAATATTAATTACTCATGGGTAAAGATGTGATTGTGATGAGATTAATTTAGAGCAAGTATGATTAAATCACAAATTGGAAAAACTATCCCAAGGGGATAGTTGGTGACGTAAACGTGCCCCAGGTTACCTAAGCAGTGAAAGAATGTGAGGGACCTAAATGGATAACAATTTTAAGTGTCTCCAACAAATACTTAATAAAACATAGATCCTATGATTCTCAGTTAATAGAGACTTTAAATAAACTAGTGATAGCCTAGTTACTTTTTTTAATAACTTTTTTAAATGTTTTTTTACAAATTAAATTTTTTTTCTTGTAGAAAAATAATGCAAATAGTGCAACAAAGGGAAAATAAAAAATCAGCAAAAATTAGAAACATGCAAATTCTAAAATATTTTCTTACTGAGAAAGATTTTATTAAAAAAGTGGAACAAAAACTTGTATTGTTTTTAGGAGTTATAGGAAAAAATTATATGGGTTTGGAAAATTTTGCAACTTTGAAAATTTTTTATTGACGAGTCCTCAGCATTTCATTAGGTTTCTAACATAGTTGACTCAACAAGCCTAGGTTGGTCATGGTGGGATTTTGCAATGATTCGTTTTCAAAATGTCTATTTTTTCAAGGATTTAACCATAGATAGGTGATTTTCTAGTTTATTAATAGTTTTAGATGCCACATAGATAATCATGGTTTCAATGTATGATAACATTAACATACGAAAATAATTTTTAATAATTTTGAAACTCTATATTTCTAAGAGGAAGTTTTTGTTGCTGGTAAGGATTTTTAATTAGTTTGTTTCCCCACTATAAAGGGTTCCCAAATATGGTGTTTTACAGGACCACAGTGGTTATTTTATTCTGAGAACAATCAATTATGGTATGCTCTTATGATCTTCTGAAATAACTTGTGTTATTCTTTACTTTGGACCATTGTGCCACAGTTTTATTCTTGTATTTTGCTCTGTGAGATATATTATTTATTCTTAATTATACCATCATCTGAATTAGTATTGGACTTATTTAATAGGAGGAGGTTTTTGACATTATCGTATCAATGTTGTGTCAAGTCAGGTGGTTCTGGAGACCCTTATTATTCACACAATATGACTTTACTTAGTGGCTTAAAGTGGCTTGGTGCCCATGATTCGAGTAATATAAAACGGCATCCATAAGGAAACCTTCATACATATTTTAGTATTCTTTGACATGTATTCAATGGGACGTGGCTATGATTCATCATGATACAATTTCACATATATTGGGTTTTAATAAAAATATCATTCTTTTTATGAGAATTTTAGCATCATCTTCACCATAAGTAAACTATCTATTAGGATTTAATTATCCCTCTTGAAGTTAATCTATCATCATTTTATTCATGACCTTGGATTGTTATGTAGTCATGTTGTGTTCTTTATCTAGAAAATCCTGGTATGGAATGTCATTTCATGGCTCTCCTTACCACTAGAAAATGCTTACAAAAAATCTTCCAAATATCTTGTTATGGTTGGATCATTATTTAATTCATTACATGTGCTCACAGCCATATGGAAGTAGTAATATTTGTAATCATTTTTTTTCTTTAAAACTATTATGATTCGCAATGGTCAAACATTTAGTTACATTCATTCTCGAGTGCACCACATCTTATTCTATCTCACCAAAATCAAAATGGGAATGTAGTGGATATAATTTGAGGATATTGCTATAATTTTTGATCTAGTGGCATTCCATGATTCTGTACCTATGAGTTTTTGATAAAACCATCATTTTTATGCACTTATACCTTGATTGTGATCAAGGGGTTAATTTCCATGTTGGTTGTACTCTAATTTGTCAATTGGTCATTTAATATACATTTATACTTTGGGAAGTGTTTAATGTTATGAGGAGTTAACGTACTTTAATCATCATTTCCATCCACATTTAAATTTCTTCTTGGTGATTATGTATTATAGTTTTGCATTATATTTTACAATATTGATGGAGTATGTTATTTTTACTTATTGTAATGAGTCCTAACATGTCTAAGTGTAGGACATCTATCTGAGCTTTTTGTCTTAATTTACGTGCTTCTATAATTGCTTCTCAAGGAGGAGTGTAGGTACACATCACATTCTTCTTTGAAGCTTACTTTAGACTAGTATAGCTGTACTTTATCCCTCTCCTTTATAGGGTACTATTAAGGGGGATGTTAGTTTTATTATAAAATAACTTTTGTATAGTTCTAAGATGCACTGTTTTATACTCTTGATAGATAAAGCACACGTGTTCCCATATCATTATCCATAGTTATTCAAATGAATATTATTAACGTCACTTATAAATGGTAATATATTTAAATGGATATTATTAAAATAGGGTGGTCAATTTTGAGATTTTGATCTCTAAATATAGAATCCCTTAATTATCCTAACATACCTTTACACCTCTATATAGAAGTAATTTTGCATGGATGATAGTAATAAGGTTTCATTGTAATATTGTTTTGAGGGATCATTGCCTCCATCTATATGACCCTGTGATATATTCAGTAATACTCTACTTTTGGAAATTTATATTATTCTTTTTAATGTGTAGCATTGTATGCAAATGCAATGTGGGGTGATAGTCTTGAGGTTACTTAATCAATATCCTATAAATTGTACCAGTTTAAATATATCATGGGCCTTCCGTTAAATTAAAAATAATGATTATATATATTGGATCTATGTGACAATTGTTAGGTTTGAGTAGAAAATTTAAGGTTTCATAGGAATGAGTTTGATTTAAATGGTGTGATATCTAAAGTATTGGGCTAGGTATCTTGAACGTATAGATCCATGGTCTTTATATAACTACTATTGTTGAATTCTATGAATCAACCAAGTATTTTCTCCCAATTTTGAAATGATACAGTTCTTTGCATGTCACCCATATCAAAAGAAATATCTAAGTGTTTAAAAAACATGTTGTCTGCATGAAAAAAACACAATACTAGATCAACATATAAAGAAGGTATACAAAAAAACAGGACTAAGATTAATACAATCCAAAGACTTGAATGATACCTCAAAGATTGATAAAACCATATTAATCCCACATCATGATATAATTACACCAATGTGTTGTTAGCATCATACAATTAAATGTGTTTCTTTGTTCTTGCAACCAATGTTCTTTTCACTTTTCCACATCAACACCTTTTCCATGTTTTTTTTAGGTATCTCCTTTTGTTTTTGCCTTAATCTTATATTTTTTACATATACACTTTCTTATTTTTTTGAATACTTCCTTCTTGTCCCTATACTAATTTTTCAAATTTTCCTCATGATCTTGGTTAGCTATAATTGTTTCATGAATTGCCTTCAAGCAATTGGCGCTCTAATTATTTACAAATTGTGCAAAATGGAAGCTTCAACCCTTGTTATAAATATCTACATGTATCATTATGGCCCTTATACTTTAATTATAATTCCATTCATCATTCCTTTTACGTTCATTTAGAGGCTAATTATTTTACATCTTAGTTGGAAATAATTACTAAGATTGAAAACCCTTTACTTTTTATTATAATGCTTCCAAGTTTCGTAGAAACTAACTCACTTTAATTTATTTTTACGATTATATATTAACATAGTACATATTTACAAATTTTAAATAAAACCTTTGTACCATCTTCTTTTTCCCTATCATTTTTTTACATTTTCACCCATTAGTTTTCTTACACTACTCTGGAACTTCATGATTTGTAGGACTTATCAGTTCTCTCATGAATATGATGTCTCCTACAGATTTTTTGTTGTACCAAGAACGGGTTTCTATCTGTTGTGTAATTCTCAAATTAATTACTTTATATAAAAAATTTAAAAACAAACCCCACTTCACTGTTTTACTATATTATACTTGTTAAAATGACAATCCTACCCTAAATTTTTCCCAACAACATTTATTTTATTTTTCTTCCATTTCCTCTAATGATGGTAGGGCTTGAGCCAAAAACCATTACTCTTTCCTAAATATTTGTTTTCATATAAATATTATAATTATCATCTTATTATTTATCATTTACTGAATTAATACAATCATTTCTATATGAATTGAAACTTTGGCTGGAGCATGAATTTGTTTTCATCAAAAGTATGACTTGCAACTATTGATGCTATTATATATATAGACTGCTCCCCCGAAGGACAGCTATACATAAACACCGCATCTGCTACTATAAATAGACTGCTCCCTTGAAGGACAGCTATACACACTCAGCCTTTCTCAGAAGCTTCTCGCCTTGATCAGCTTCGTGAAGACCTCAAGAGTAACAAAATACATATCCCATGTAGACTTCCCGCATCGATCAGTCTATATCCAGAAAAATAAAATAAAAATAAAATCCGCATTCAAAAGTACTTTTGAGTCATGGACTTGTCTATTTAGGTTTGGTTCTCTTTCGTCAGAATAATCATCTTATAATAAGTTCTCTACACCCCAGCTATACCGGCCACCTCACCTCACCATCCGTTAAAACAACAAAACTCAAGGGACGTGACGTATATCCGATATATTGTGATTATACAACTCTTTTCACCTATCGACTTCTCACCTATGCAAAGTACCTAGGGATTTAAGCTCATCCTACATTAATATGTGGTTTGTTTAGCTCTTCTTAACTATGGGACACTCTTGCCTCTTTTGCTCGACTCTAGGATTGTGTGTTGACCTTAATTAAGACACGATTCCCTACTACTTGGGTAAGCTAACTTTCGCTTCACCTTATACCTTTTACGACCAACAACAATTCCTTACCGAACACCAAAAACATTACCCTACCAATATCACTATCAATATTCTTACCGACAACCAATTGCCTTAACCGTACAACTAAATTACCTGAATTCACCTCTCCCTGGTCCTAAGGGAGAACTACATCGATCTGAGGCCCCTCCTTGCTTTGTGCAATGGGCTATGTAGGCAGCACTTAGGAGACATGGGGTGTCCCAAGGTTAGCTCGACCATCCCCTGCCATACCCTATCATGTGTTGTAAATATAAATATTTTTTGTGTATTTCTATTTGCCAACATTCATCTTTATCCTTTTTTTCAAAACAAACAAAAACGAACATTTAAAACACAACCATTCTTATTATTATCATCACTCAAAACCACATACATATTTCATTTTATGTTTGATGTTAAACAAATACATCTTCTTTATCATCAACTCACAGGTCAACATCCTTATTTATTCTTATATTCCTATGCTAACATTCATTTAGAAACTTGCACTTCCTCATCCCAAACTAGGTGATGATCGTGATCGTCGACCCCTTCTGCTGGGCCTCTCTGTCCTCAAAGGTACCACGGCTATTGGTACCGCCCACTGATCTGCCAATCTCTCCTGTAACATATGAATACGCCCTCTCGCATGGAGGACTCCAGCCTCTAGTCTCTCCACCCGTGACTCCGTAACCACTAACAATCCTCTTGTCTCATTCACCTGTGTTTGGAGCTGCTGAACCAAACGCTGCAGATGATCCCTCTCTGCTGTAATCACCGCTATGTCAGGGCCCTCACGTACACCTCGCAGATCTGCTACCCACCATAATCTATAGGCCTCTGTCGTTCCTGCATCCATTACCCTGCGATCGGCTTGCTACCTCTTCAGGCCCTTCTGGAGGTGTTGGCCGGGGAGGTGAGAATGCTGCCTCGGCGTCGATCCTCATATATGGTCTATAAGCCAGGGGTATATCCTGCACAAATCCAAATTGTCGCCGCACGCGATCTATAGGAATCCTCTCATATTCACCTGGCCTGTGCCCCGCGATCCACCTCATTCGCTCTACACCCCTTAACTCCTCAGCTATGTTCTCTGTTACCATATAGTTCCCGTAAGGCCTCCAACAGATATCCGCAACCGTCACTCTCTCCCATACTTGCCTGTAATACTCAATGTCACCCGTCACGGCCTGAGATCTTGCCTCTTGTTTTGTCTGGACCCATCGTCTGAATCCCAACCTCTGTACTCCGGTCTCTCCTGCCTGAAGGGATTGGCCTACTGGTCGCACACAAACAATGTGCTCATAGGCCCAACAGTGTAATAAGTATGAGCAATCCAGTGTTGTCCTGTGATTTCGCCTACAAGCCCATAAACCCCTGTATAGCTCCGCCAAATATGCAGGTGCCCATGCAAAAGTCACGTTCCTTTCTATCATCTCCCAAATAACACACATCAATGCCTTTGGAAATCTTCCCCCTTCCGCCCTCGGTAATGCATAATACCCTACCGCTATCATTAATAGCACTGCTAACCTTGTCTCCTCAGGGTGTGCTGCATACATTACCCCATACGTAAAGGATAAACCTCGCTGTGTCAAATCTCGTGCGTATGGACCAAATACTGCGGTTATCGCTCCCCGTGCCGCGCTAGGTATTGCCTGATATACTGGTTCTCCTGTAATAGGGAGTCTCAAAATACGAAACACATCTTCCAATGTTACTGTCATTTCACCTGTTGGCAGATAGAAGGTATTTGTCTCGGGATTCCATCTCTCAATCAACGCCTGTAACATACCATGGTTATGGGTGATTCGTGAATAATAACGGATTCCACTTAACCCCAAACGATTTATCAATGTCCATTCCGCTGGTGTTACATCCGCTCGGATTCGTGACAACAGCGCTGGCACACTATCATTCATCCTCAACCCTGCCTCTGCCTGCATACACCAAAACGACAAACAACCATTCACTCCGTCAGGGTTTTTCAAACATTCTGGAAATTCCTCCAGTAACCGGTATCGGTTATACATAACCGGTATCGGTTCAGTAACCGATACCGGTTCCTCCTAACCGCTACCGGTCACTGTCAATTACATACACCTTCCCTAAAAACAACCACCTACGACAATAATTTGCTCGTTTATTCCTTTTTATACATACAAACATACCTGAAACCCCTGATTGCCTACCCCGTAACACTTACCTCACCTGCAACCCTTGTTATCATGTTTTCTTTCTCATAGCTACCCACTTACTCTCCCCCATCTTATTCACACAACATGCAAGTAGTCAAATCACAAACAAAACGTTACCTCTTGGGTTGCAGCAGCTTGAGGTGGCCCTTGTCTTCCCTCTTGTCCCTGCCTGCTGGATGCTTCTCCTCGTTCTGCCATGATCACCACCCTTTTCAAATTCACCTTTCTACTTTCTGAATCTCAGATCGCATTCACCTTCCCAGTCTCTTTTCTTATTACCCAAAATCTCTCATGTAAAAACCTGTCTCAGTCGTCAAAAAGCGTCGCGTTCGCGTATTTAACCTCTTGCATGGCTCTAAAATTAAAACTTAAGTTGCCACCCTAGCTTTTCTATTTTTAGAAAAGCTCATACCTAAGTAACCGGTATCGGTTACTTAACCGATATCGGTCTATCAGCTACCGATATTGGTTCCCTAACCGATATCGGTTACACACCTATCTTTTCTCAACAGCGTTCTTTTCTTCATTTCTCACCTAAATTTTTGTCGCGCCCGCCTCTTTTCCTGCATACACAACACAATTTACCACATTTATTCATCCACCACACATAGCATCATAATTTCATTAACATCATTTATTTTATACAAATACACAAACCATCAACTACGGATATCAAGCAACTATCAATCTATACATCATTTGGATCCAACTCATCAGTTACATATATCACAATGTCACAAAACCAACAATTCCTCACATAACCTGTCATTCATATATACGTGCAAAAACAAAAACATCAACATCATCCATCTATCAACATGTCAACAAAAACTTATCATACATTATATATTACCAATCATTAACAAAATATTTAAACACATTTTGAACACTGCATGTGGATCAAAACATCTTCTCTATATATATACACGTTTTCAAAAATACAATGTGCCCTACATCGGGGCCTCTGAGATCTCATCATACAACAAAGCCGACACGCAGGCCGCAATAACTGTCAAAAAAATCTCGACTCGGCTCGCAGGCCGGTCCCTCGTATCAAAAATAGATATATACTCGGCTCGCAGGCTGGTATCCACTATACAACCCCTACTCGGCTCGCAGGCTGGTATACAATAAATGAATGAATGAATACATGAATAATACATAGGCACGCAGGCCTCTATCAATACACCCGGTTCGCAGACCGGTGCCCATCTCTAAAATACAACAACCATGTCTGGGATCTCTCAGCTCTCCCCACCGCCCTCGGCACCTCTCCCCGCTGGTCCCTGTGGTGCCTCTCGCCTCCTGCCCGTCATGGACACACCAACTGTGGCTGCACCTCCCTCAGATCTCTAGCTGTGAGAGGTCTCTGCTCTATGTGCCGCATAGGGCTGATAATCAGCCCCGGTACCATCAAGAATATCCTGATAGTATCGGGCCTCCATTCTCTAGCCTCCATGTAACGCTCTCGAGCCACCGTAGGTACTGGGGCTGGTCCCCTGACACCTACTACCAGTGCCCCCTGTGCCTGTGCTGGTGCCGCTGGTGGTGCCTGTGGCTGTGGTACCTGTACCTGTACCTATGTATGGGGCTGTGGCTGTACCACTGCCGGTGGTGGTGCTGGTACCTGTGCTGCTGCCTGTGCCTGTGCCTGAGCCTGGGCTAGCTGCCCCTGTAAGACACCTATCTATGCCTGTGCCGCAGCTAGCTGCCCCTGTAAGAGCTGCACCTGACCCCTGAGCTGATCTCTCTCTGCCGTCACCGCTGCACTAAGTCTGGCTGTGCAGGCGGGTACTATCCTGGCTGCCCTCTGCCCAGCCCACCACACCCTGTATGCTCCCGTGCACCCAGCATCATCTATGCCATCACCTGCTGATCTCTCTGCTACCCAATCTAGGATCCAAAGGCTGTGGTGCAGGCAGTGGGGCCTCTACATCATCCCTCCTGTACTGAGGGAACGGGAGGTGGCTCGTCCTGTCGCAGCCCCATCTGCCTGCGTACCCTCTCCAGGGGTATCCGCTCGTACTCTCCTGGCCTCCGTCCTGCTATCCAGAATGTGTACTGGATTAGGCGCAACTGTAAGCGGGCTCCTCTGCACAGGGTTGGTGACCTCTGTAGGGTCTCCATACAATGTCTACTGCTGTAAGGCCCTCTAGTAAATGTCTATAGTATGCCACATCCCGACCTGCGAGAACTGCTCGTGGCTGGCCCACGACCCCCAACCACCTCTGAAAGCCATATCGGTATATGACCTGTGGCCCTGGCTGCTGGGGTAACCCTACTGGCCTAATGCATACGATGTGCTCGTATGCCCAACAATGCAACAAAAATGTAGAGCAAATACCGAATCGCCTCCTCCAGCGATAGCCCCATAGCTCCCTGTATAATTGCACCAGATATACTGGTGCCCAGGCGTAACAGGTGTGCTCCTCCACCATCTCAAGCAGCACCCCCATCAATGCTCGTGGAAAGCAGCCTCCCTCTGAGTTCGGGAGGGCGAAGCAGGTGATCCCAACCATCATCAACACAGCTAGTCGTGTCTCGTGTCGATGCGCACGGTACATGTCACCGTACCCAATACTCGCGCTATGGTAGGTCAGTAGCGCGGCTGCATCCCCAAAAACCTGCAGTATGCTGTCCATGGCAGTCTCTGAATCTACCTGGAAGACTGCCTCTCCCTCGATAGGTAACCGAAGGATGCGATACACATCCTCCAATGTGACGGTCATCTCTCCAGTCGGGAGATGGAACACATTGGTCGCCGGATCCCATCTCTCGATGAGGGCGACCATCAGGCTGTGATCTCTCTCTATCGCTCTGTACCTCTGGACTCCACCGAGTCCCACCTCGCGCATGATGGCCCAATGAGCCGCAGATACGTGTGGCCTCATCCGCACCAACAGCGGGGGCATCCTATCCCGCATCGTCAACTGCTGACGTGCCTGCAAAACCAACCCACATCCTTAGACCTACTCTTTATTACAACATCTACTTTATCATCTAAACACCCTTTTTTATCCCCCCGACTCTCTACCACCCCCCTCTAGTAACCTACCACCCTAAACACCCAAACCATCCCACCTAAAACCAACGCAACAAACCAAACACATGCAACCCAACCCCAACACAAAACCAACTCCCACCCAAAACCCCCAAACCCAACACCCACACCAAACCCTTCTCCACCCCCAACCCCACCCCCCACACAAATGCTTCTCCACCCCCACACCAAACCCTTCTCCCAAAACCTTCAATTCCAACCCAACCCCAACCCAAAACCTAACTACATCAAACACCTAACTCCCAAACCTCAACACCCACCCAAAAACCAAAACAAAACCCAACACCAAAACCAACTCCACACCGAAAACTAACCCAACACCCAACCGACCCCCAACTCCGACCCAAAAACCTAAAACCCAACCCTACACCAAACCCTTCTCCACCCCTAACCCAACACCCACACCGACCCCCAACCTAACCCAAAAACCTAAAACCCAACCCTACACCAAACCCTTCTCAAACCTCCAACTCAAACCCAACCCAACCCTACACCAAACCCCTCTCAAACCTCCAACTCACCCAACCCAACCCTACACCAAACCCCTCTCCACCCCTCACCCAACTCCCACACAAACCCACACCCACCCACAACCAACCCACCCACACAACCCACAAAACACAGAAGCCACCGACGCCGGCCGATACATGACCGACGCCGGTCACCAACAACACTCCCTTTCCCTAAAATTACGCGACCGATGCCGGTCGCCTAGTGACCGACATCGGTCACTGTCCTCTCCCGGAGCCGAACCCCCGCGCGGCTTCCCAAACCCATTTTTTTACCTAGTTCTTCCCATCTACCCACCCAAATACCCTAAAAACTTACCCACCTACCCACCTTAGCCTATCTAGCCTATCTACCCTCTCCCTTTTTCAAATCATTTCCATTTTCTCATTATTTCTTACAAAAGGTTAATTCCTACCCAAACCCCCAATTTAGCATAATACAACCAAATCACCAAATTAAAGAGTTTCGAATCTATCCGAACGACGACACGTCGTCGTGGTGGGATGGGTGGTGGCGGTCCAGCTGGTCCAGCCCCTCCAGCTCCTCCTGCCTGTGCCATGGCTCCAATCCTGATCTGCTGGGTCCTCCGGCCAATCAACTGCTGCCTCCTCCTTAATCGGGGCCCACTATCAACTCTCTCCGCCAATACAATAGCTCCACCTCACTCAATCAAGCCTCTAATCTCAACTCTCCACGTCAGACAAGTCGATTTGGTTTCCAAATTGACAAAGTGACAATGACAAGCCGTATTTTTCTTTTTATAGGTTTTTAACCTAGAACCGATACCGGTCAAATCGTGCCCTAAGGAACCGGTATCGGTTATCTAACCGATATCGGTCATAGATAATCGATATCAGTTTTGTCCCTTATTTTTTGCCCTTATTCACTACTTTCCCTTTCCCACCACATTGCCTCTTTACCACATCGCCTATATGCTCCATTGCTCTTTAGCCATTTTTGACTTCACCGGCCCGACCCAAGGCCCGCAACCCAACAACTTCGGCCCGACCCAAGGCCTCGCCCTAACCCAAGGCCTCGCCCTACCTATTTGGCCCGACCTAAGGCCTCAGCCTACCTATTTCGGCCCGACCTAAGGCCTCAACCTACCTATTCGGCCTGACCTAAGGCCTCAACCTACCTATTTGGCCCGACCCAAGGCCTCGCCCTACCCATTTGGCCCGACCCAAGGCCTCAACCTACCAATTTGGCCCGACCCAAGGCCTCAACCTACCCATTTGGCCCGACCCAAGGCCTCAACCTACCCATTTGGCCCGACCCAAGGCCTCAACCTACCTATTCGGCCCGACCTAACCTACCCATTTGGCCCGACCCAAGGCCTCAACCTACCTATTTGGCCCGACCCAAGGCCTCGCCCTACCTATTTGGCCCGACCCAAGGCCTCAACCTACCTATTTGGCCCGACCCAAGGCCTCAACCTACCCATTTGGCCCGACCCAAGGCCTCAACCTACCTATTTGGCCCGACCCAAGGCCTCGCCCTACCCATTTGGCCCGACCCAAGGCCTCAACCTACCTATTTGGCCCGACCTAAGGCCTCCACCTACCTATTCGGCCCGACCCAAGGCCTCGCCCTAACCATTTGGCCCGACCCAAGGCCTCAACCAACCTATTTGGCCCGACCCAAGGCCTCACCCTAACAATTTGACCTGACCCAAGGCCTCACTCTACCCTTATGACCTGACGCAAGGCCACAACCCAACAACTTGGCCCGACCCAAGGCCATATCACTTCAATACCATACCCACAATCAACGTTTTATTTTATCCATCCATCATGTACCTTTTGTTCAATCGAGGTCACCTGTTCGTGTTTTAGCATGATTAGGGTCCTTGACTTGATCTGTCGACCAACTTTGCCTAGACCTAGACCGTGACGTTTATCTCAACCAAACCAACCATTTGGTACTGCCGAACATGCCTAAACGTTCCTGTACCTTACCTGTTATATACCCTGGAGCTACTTCCTATGCCTTGGATACCAGGATTATATCACCCTTGTTTGGATAAACTATCGACCTTTGCCTATGCATTGCTGGTTTGCTCGTCAAATCATGTACCCTAGTCGCACTATTGCATTTCAACGTGCGTCTGCTTCCTTGGACCTACCCCACCATCTCACCATCATCTCTACACCATGTACCCTTTATCAACCCTATCCCTGATTTCCCGTTCACTCAATCTATGATAGATTTGAGGGGGATTACCTATACCCTTAACAGGAGTAACCACTTCATATTATTGTCCGTGCAGCTTTACAAAACAAGCTACACGACAATAAGGGGCTAATGTAGACACCAAATTTGTGTCTTACGACCCCTTGTGACCCGCATCTCATTTCGCAACCTAACCTCATCACCTAAACCTTACACAATTATTTATTAATTACCTTATAATTGATAAATCCACATCACCTTACCCGCCACCTCACTTTGCCACCTCATCATGACCTAGCCCTAACCCTAAACTAACCTAATTAAGACCCATGACTTGGTCTAGACTCACATCCATAACTAATGCCTCCTTACTCGCACCCAAAGCCGACCTTCTAGCCACTTGACCAAGCCCGCAACTGATCTCTCGGGAGAAAAGCAGGGAAGGTGGGCTATTTTACTAAAAATAGCCTACTTTTTCCTTACCGATGCCGGTTCCTACTCGACCGCCGTCGGTTACGCAACCGCCATCGGTTCCCTGTAAATGGCCTCCCCAAACCAAAACAAGGGGTTGTAAAGGATCGGAATTTCATTTTTGGAGATCAGTCAAAGGATTTCTGGATCAACAGAGAGCATTGCGAGCAAGGAACAGAGTCCTGATCTTCATTTGATCAGAGCAGAGACGAGTAAAGAAACCAGAAGTGCTTACAACCAGAGGAGATCAACTTGCATCTTCGTCAAAACCAGTAAGTCACATCTTGCATGTCCTCTGTTATAACATTTCTTATGCTCTTTGAATCACAGTCCTCCTAAATCCGTCTCTGAATCTACTACCCAACGTGTCATTGCATCTAACTGTTATTCTTTTGCTTCTAATCATCCCATTTCCTAATATCATCCACAAACCAGCCTTACAAAACACCATAGCTACTAAGAAGATCCTAGAACCCACCGGTATCGGTTATCCATAACCGCCATCGGTTACTCTGTAACCGGCATCGGTTCCTCTGATCAAAACCAGAAAACCAGCCTTTCCCCTACCCAGTTCAACTACAGGAAACAATTTAATTGATATTTTGCAGTCTTTTGTGTTAATTCATATTAGCAGGGGAACTGACCACCTTCGAAAGGAAGTTTTATATTTCCTGGGCCCAAGGCAGTTTCCTCATTTATTGTTTAATCAAAATCTTGTGGTCTTGTGTTCTTATTTGTAGGTAGTCCTTCCAAGACAAAAAGGAGTTCTCCGCAGTCAACCTGATCTTTCTCTACGGTACGCGCACACCATCTCGACATTCAACAGGTATTCCTCCTAGCCCTAACCTTATATATTTCTAAAAGGAATGAAAGGATTTCCGAAGCAACTCTATTCCCAAAAGTTGAAACATTCTATTGTATCCTCCAACCTTTAGTTGCTTCCCTGATAATGTGTGAAGAGATCTCTATACTTCCTAGTTTTTTAGGAAATGCAATGCCACTAGACGAAGAAGTATAGGGATGAATTCCGTTGTATCCTCCAACCTTTAACTATTCCCTAGAATGCTAAGGACTAACCATGTCCTGTAAAATCTGTTGTGTACCTGGCTCTTAGACTGGTCTGAACCCACTCATTGTATGTAACCCACAATGCCAAGGGTGGAAAGTGCGTTGAACTAAATTGGTGTAGAAGAGTTATGTAGAATGTAAAACCCCAAATGATGTCCCCCTCCTTAGGGGTGCATGCAATGTCATTGTTATAGGAGAATGTGGCCCCAAAAGAGGACTAACTGCATGTACTCTATAACTCTACCCTGCAGGGGGGAAGGGAATGCGCTTGGTAGAAACCAAGGTGTGCACAAACAAGAAGGCTAGCCAAAAACAAGTGTTAGTATGAACTAGCATGCATGTATAAGACAAGTGTAAGCTACGCAAATAGTGTATAAGCTACCAAAAATATGTAAGCTAGAAAGTAACATAGTATTGTAAACATGCAAGAAAACAAAGTAAGTGACACAAAGTGAGCTGCAAACATGGGACATCACTCACAATGTCATAAGACACACAAGGCCACCATGGTCTGCATACAAAAAACAAGTGTGCACACCAAACATAGGGCAAGGCCCACATACAAAAACAAGTAATAGCAATGTAACAAACAAGTATGGAAGCAAATATCCCTGCATAAAAATGCTACACATGAAGCACCCGTTAGCATGTTAGAAAGATAATCAGTATGTCAAAAGTGTATAAACAAGTAATGTAAAGTGCTAAGTACAAATGAAACAATAACACCTATGAGAAATGAATGTGGATGCCCCCAGTGACCAGTGTAGGATGGGTAGAAGGTGAACATACATGTTGTGTGTAAGAGACATGTATCTGTGATCACAACTAGAAAAATACATGAATGGCATGTGTGTATGGTATAGATAAATGACATACAAGAGATCTATCTAGCATGTGTAATAAAGTGAACCATGAACAAGCAAATGCAAGCAAGAGTAAGAGTAACCATGATATGCAATATGTATGTGGATGGATGGAATGGAATGCAAATGGAATGATAGGAGCCACGTGCCCCCCCAAGTGAATGGAAATGTATACAATGAGGTTCCTTTGGTTTTCCCCCTCATTAGTCAAGAATGAACTGTAAATGAGAGTGCATCATAGAGAAATGGTTGCGTAGTGTTTTTTGTGTGTCTAACACATTGTGATGAGTGTGTATGTATGTATTGATAAGATATGCGACCTATAGATATGATGTGTGCATGACCCTTATAGCTGAAGTGTATATCATGAAAAGATAATCGAAGGAGTGATGATTTATCCTAAAGCGTATATCACTACAAGATGAATAGAGGGAGTGGTGATGTAGCCTAAAGCGTATACCACTACAAGATGAAGGAATAGGTGACCATTTAGCCTATAGTGTATGTCACTAACCTAGGAATGTCACATTTAGAAAGGTTGAATGATAAACATGTGAGTATGATAAGGTTCATTTGATTTGTAAACCCTCAGCAGTCGAGTATGGACTAAGGAACTAAAGTGCATCATAGGGTAGTGAGTGCAGCACATGGAAGCGATAATGTAGTATATTTTATGATGAAATCCAACCATGTGATGAGTAGAATGTGTAATGTAAAATTTATATGATGCAATGCGAGATGTAATGTACGATGTATAAGATGTAATTTAATGTAGTACAAGTGTGATTCACACAATATGTATCTAAAATGCTATAATCTTAGACCATGAGGGTTTTGTATATGTATCATGAAGAGTAGTATGATGTATGATGTGTAATATGTGTAAATGTGCACGATGCCATGAATTTAATGCAACATATAAAATGTGTGTTATATAAGATGTAGAATGAGTATGATGCAATGCTAGACTCGTAGGCAATAGAAGTATGACAATGTATGATAACTAATATGATGTATGATGTAGTAAGTGTGTGAATGTCAAAATTTTGTAGACTAAATATAGATGTATAACACAAGATGTGGTGAAATGCAATGTGTAATACTTATAGTGCAGTGTGTGGGTTTCATGTGTAGTAAGCCCTCAACAGTCAAGTGTGAACCAAAGGAACAAGAGTGTTTCATCGGGTAATGATGACACTAAATTTTGTGATGAGTATGTCTATGCTAGGAGATTGATGTATAACTATGCGAAGATGATGAGATGCGTTGATTCTAATATGAGGGGGGATGTATTAGATGTTATGCCCCCCAAGTATGTATGTGATGGAGGTCTAGTCAAAAGACACTAAGTGGATCAATGTATGGAGTATTTTCCTTAACAAAAGTGAGGGGGCATGATAGAGGAGTTTGACCATCAAATGGTTCATTATCATAATAATCTTCATTTGGGTCCTAGTTGTAAACATAGGTAGGGTCTATAACAGATGTTGGAATTACAAGTTTAACCATACGAGGTGTTTTTTGCATATGACTTGGTGATTTGGTAGATACCTTTAATGAAGGAGGAGGGATCTCATCCTTAAGAGGAGGTTGTTTAGTTTGACCTAGTACTATAATAGATGATTTAGCAGGAGTACGTTATTTAAAGAAAACCTTAAGAAGTGATAACTTGTTTTGACTTAGCAATGTTGTAGATGACTGAGTAGGAGGATATGGTGAACTAATTGTGAGGAGTATTTCTTATTCATACTTGGCGATGTCGTAGGTGGTTGCTTAGGTGGCTCTTGACTAACCGGAGAAGGTATAGAGGGAACAAATTTAGGATCCCAGGTGGATGTACATTTGTAGATGGGCATGCAATAGAATGTTGTGTAGTGAATGATATAAAACCATGATGCTCAAGATGTTTTATTCTACGTTGTCTATCATAATAGTAATTTTCATTATGTCCATTGATTTGATGATAATTGTAATATAGACGACCTTGATATTTTTCTATCCAATAAGGAGGATAGTAATGAGTATGTGGTAAAGTGATCAATTGACGACTAAGGAGCTTGGTAAGAATGTCATGTGGCTTAGTATTGCGATCAAATATGATAGGTTCTGGAAATGGTATGACTTGAGGTTAAATTATATGACATGTATTAGACATAGATTGAAGAGGAGATGGAGAAGGAGAATAAACATGAGCCTGAAAAGAATCCTTAAGTTGTTGGATTTCAGATTTGAGAGATGTGATCGTGGATTCCATAGTTGTAAATTGTCTTGAAATAAAGAATGCAAATCTTGAATTGATTCTAATAGGGGTTGATTAGATGGAGGAGCACTAGTACAAGGGTCGTCAAATAAATGATCGAATATAGGACTTATTTTATGTGGCAGTATGTCTTGAACAAGATAAGTGGTGTCTAGGGATTTTTAAGGAAAATCTTGACAATTAGGATGCATTTTAAGTAAATTAGATAAAGAAAATTGAGGAATTTAAGGAGCCATGATAGAGGAAAAATGAGGATCCTAAAAGTGAAAGTGATTGGGTTCACCAAAATGATTAACTAAAATGTGGATTTTATTAAGTTAATCTAAACTAGGAACAATAGTAAATAACAACACTAATAATGATAGTAAATAAATAAATATGAAAAAGTGACCCAAGCAACTAGGCTAATGAAAATGAAACCCTAATGTGACAAGAAGGGTAAGAAGGACTTAGCTGATTCGCAGGTTGATCTGGGTTGTGTCGTAAAATCAACTAAATAATTTGGAATTAGGAACAAAACATGCAGAGGTCTTGAAAAGGACAAATTTGAGATTTTTGGCTAGATTGGGGCATGCCTGGGAGAGGATCAAGGTGCCTGTGGGCACCCTAGTCTGTGTTCTGGGTGCCCTGGTCTATGCAAGAGGTCTAGAAACTAACTCTGTAGGGTCATATGATGATGTGAATCCCTCGTTGTCTTTTGTGTGTAATTCGCTTCTCTACGCCGAATGTTTCCAATGATCAATGGATGAAAGATAGATCTGTACAAAACCCCAACAACAAGCATCAAACCCTAAAAAAGAAAAATGTAAATGATGGGATCATATTATCATCAGTGGCCACAATGGTGAACTTACTAACTAAGCATTGCACTACATTTCAGACCCAATGTAGTTCTAGTGTGTGTTTGTGAATCATGCCCTTGGTGCTTTTGTGTTAGTTGTACTTTGTGAACTAGCGAGCTATAACTATGTATAGAAATTATAATATATGGTAGATGGAATAGAATAAATTTCCCTCATATGCTTGTGTGATGTAAATGAACCAGCTTTGTCCCTTAAGATGCATCTAGATGGATGCAAATAGAGCTCTAAATGCCTTTGATAGATGTAACTCTAGGTGGATGATAGTAGTGACTAGTGTTTGGTCCCTCATTATGGTCTCATAACTTTATATTTATATGGTTCTCTTTTTCTAATTTTGTAATTAACCCCAAAAAGGCCGACCACCAAAATTATAGAAGTTCAAATGGCTAGAAAGTTCCCAAAAAGTGGCGGGAAAGTGTAAAAAGGATCAAGGTGCCACGACTAAGACCAGGGTGCCCCTGTGAGGCGCCCCACTCAAGTATAAAATGGTAGAAAATGACAAACACGAACTGGGCATAGTATGTGGTGAAGTTCAGGAATCATGACAGAAAAAAAAAATAGTGAAAATATGGGGGTTAATTAGTACTTTCTTCACTCAAAAACCATATGAATAGTAATATGAGACTGGGACTAAATAATACCTAAAGTGAGTGATTTAATGTCTACATTAATCAATAACATTAGTTACATATATATAGGAACATTCCTATAACAACTCCACCAACCTCACACACAAAATCTAGGTGGGTGGTTGAACCACCTTTATTTCCTGAAGTTGTCACAACCTATTTTCCCTCAACCTTTCTAAAAACACCCTTAAATCCTACGTGAGTTGTTTTCACAACGTTATTATATGCTTCACATATTATGATAATATTAACTTGTTTCTCAACAAATTGATATTAAATTAAATAACTTTATAATATAACACATTCTAATAATGATAACCTAGACTCACAAATGCACCCATGTTAGGACTAATTCCTAACATTTTGTAAAATGATTCATCTTTTAAGGATACTCAAGTTACCCGTAATAGGGAACATGAAAATACACGAAAAATGGAGGGACACTTTTGGGGATTGATAGAGACCTGCTCCCAAATAGCATGGGACATAGACATCACAGGAAATGACTGGATAAGAAATACAATAGAATAATAAATCATTTTATAACAATTTATCTTTTATTAATACTAGTATAAATTTGAAATCTACATCGAATATGTGGGTTGAATCACAAATTTAAAAAAATGATAAACCTTAGTTGACCATATTATGAATGCCTAAACGATTTTATCTATGAATTTATTATATTAGTGTTGATCTCAACTTGCCTATACGGAACTCTTTATATGTCATTCCTGAGACAAATTAAAGATTAATCAAAGCATATTATATCCTAAACAAAATAATATTTGGAAAACTTATATATACTTTTACATAAAAAGTAATTTAAATTATTTCTATGGTAATAGCATATTATAGTGCATCTAGTAATGAATTTTACAGAAAGAAAAATAAGTAGTCACATTTTTTTCTTGCAAAACATGTCATTAATACATGTCTCAAGTTGTACTTAAAAGAGAAAAATCCAAGGTTAAAAATTTCAAAATAAATGTGTTTAATGCCATCAACAGAGATTGACTAGAGATTGAAATTTTCACCTCAAATATTGGAGCAGGCTCTCAAATCAAAATCCACTCATAGAATCTATACATAATCATACTTTAGACCCAGGACAATGTTCATGTGCCTTTTGATGTACAAACGTGACTAATTTTAACTATAAGAAAAAATTTGTTTCTTTTTTTGTTTTGAGGCAACCATATTTATTCTGGGTGTGGTGGGGTGGTTTAAGTTGAGGTCAATACAGAAAGAATCCATGTATTTAAAGCAATACATAATTTGTGTGACATTCACACCCTACAAGAGACATGAGGAGACCTCAATTGACATATATAAATTCTCTATAGAAAAAAGTATTGCTTTAAATGCAGTGTACGAAGGGGATCTAAGTGTAGACACCCAAAAATTACTCACACGTTCCTAGTGATATCCTAATACATCATTTTATTCACCCATCGGTGATTAATTGATTAAATTGATTAATCATATACATTGCACCCCTTTGGAATTAATTAAATTAATTCCATCATTCAAATATTCCCTTTTATAATTAATTAAAATTAATTATATTACCTAAGCTATATTTCTACCCTTTGGAATTAAATAATTCAATTCTAACATGCCTTTGGAATTAATTAGATTAATTCTTACACCCTTCTAGCTAATATAATTAAACATTTATTTATTTAAATGATTAATTATCTCCTCACAATTAAATTAATTTAATTTAATTCTACCATTCTCTTGAAATTAATTAAATTAATTCATAACACCATATAGCTAATATAATTAAACATTTATTTATTTAAATAACTAATTATCTCCTCACAATTAAATATTAATTAAATTTAGTTATTTAATTCCACCTATTTCAGTCAACAACCACTTGGACTCCACATCCTCATCCTCACAATTAAATTAATTAAATTCTACCATTCTCTTGGAATTAATTAAATTAACTCCTAACACCTTCTAACTAATATAATTAAACATTTATTTATTTAAATGGTTAATTATCTCCTCACAATTAAATACTAATTAAATTTAGTTATTTAATTCCACCTATTTCAGTCAATAGCCAGTTGGACTCCACATCCTCATCCTAGTTAACTACACTTCTAGAATCCTAGAAAGGTGGGGGAAATTAAATTTCACATAAACCACCTTTCCGGATGCAACTTCTGCAATCAATTACATCAATGCCCCTAAATGCCCGAGAACTGCTATAACCTCCTCCAATGTTATTTTCAGCATGTGCATTCACCCGCTTGTAATCAATTTTTAACTAATTCTGCCTCTATAAAATGCAGGCTTACTCTTTATCAAACTCTCTTGGATTCACAGTACAATAACTCTACTAAATTTCCAAGCCAAAGTCACTATTTTTCGTAGCAATATGAATTCCCATTTTGGAGACCATTCAAGAGCATCCACATCCATTTAAAAGGTTACACAGATGCAATCTCTTACAACCTACTTGAGGTTTGCACTGAAAGGTTACTGGAAGGTATGGAAAATTATTTATTTGTCTTCAATTTATTGTGATTTTTCTTTGTTTACATTTTGACACGCCTGGTGGAACACCCCACATTTATTTCTTTCATTTTAGTTAATCATTTTGTGATCTAACTCTTTCTTTATGTTTATTGTTCTTATTTAACCTTGCTATCAAAATTTTAGCTTCTCAGGTGAAGTACAGAATTCAAAAAATAATAATAATAATTGTCTAGATGTTTTTCTCACGTTCAAATTTTTCACTGAGAGCGCTATCGTAACTCATCTTCCAGAAGCCATAACTTTTTCTCCTGAACTCGAAATGAACTTTTTTTTACGAAAAGGTATTGAAAAGATCTATGCAATTGGAAAAATAATTTTCTGATTTGGACTTATATAAAATTTATGGTTTCATTTCTCCTAACACTTGCCTTTTTTTCAAAAAACAAAAAAAATAATACTTTTTTTAATTTTTTAAAAAAAATAACATAACAACCTCACACATATGCTCTTTCCTCACACTTTCAAAGTGATATTGGAAATCAGAAACGTGATTATTTTTATTAGTTTTGGCTATTAATCTTTCTTTTTTAAATCAAAGCTTGTTTTACGTGTATGCTCTCACGC
Organism: Taxus chinensis; assembly: GCA_019776745.2. Taxonomy (NCBI): domain Eukaryota; kingdom Viridiplantae; phylum Streptophyta; class Pinopsida; order Cupressales; family Taxaceae; genus Taxus; species Taxus chinensis. The sequence goes on from JAHRHJ020000707.1 coordinate 31,585, forward strand.
TTTTTAAAGCGATCTTGGAAATCAAAAGTGTGAACTTGTTTCTATTGTCTTATCCTATACATAACTCAGGAAAACTTTCTAATCCTTTCTTGCAAGACCCACTCTCATGAAGATTGAAAACAAAAAAAACTTCAAAACTACTAACTATTAGAAGCACAATGGACTAAGGGGGGGCTGAATCAGTCCTTAAATAATTTCAAATTAAAATTCAGATATTAAACTCAAATTATAATATCCAAATAGCCACAATAACCACTTATTCAGCTTTTAATGTGTGCATACCATAAATTGTCAATAATGCATGATATCATGAAAAACACAAGATCACCATAAAAACATAAGATTTAAGTGGGAAAACCTCGAGGGGAATAAAACTATCTAAAACAAAATATTATATTTATATGTTTCAAATTTATTGAGGCACCAACCCCTAGTTTAGTAGAGCAACAACCCTACAAGGAGCACCAACCTCTAATTTAGTGAAGGACCAACTACACAAGGGGGCTACAACCCCCCAAGATAATAAATCACCCACTAAACCACCTTATTATGTGTATATATCTGATTTTTTTGTGTGCCACAACTAATGGAGGTCAAATATTCATCTCACACTTATTCACTCAAACCCTAGGTGACAAATCTTCACAAAACAAGCTCCACAATCACTCAAAAATTCATCAAACCCTTGCTCTCATGTAATTTGATTTTTCTCAACCTAAAAAACACTTGTTTTAGCATAAAATCATCCTCAATAACCTTCAATCACACCTCACCTAGGTCACTCCACCTTGTACACACTCATCTAGTTCATAAAAGCACCCAAAACATGATTTTTATATGCAATTCTTCTTTCAAACTTAGGCCCAAACTTTTACCTCCAATTGGATATACCAATACATCAAGTAAAAATTAAAAATTTGAAATACAACAACTATATATGACCCATATAATTCGGCATAGTCAAAAACATCATTTCACGTGCCAAAAATGGATCAAAACCCCATGGGCACAATCTTAAAAATTCCCTAACATGAGTCCCATACTTTTTCATGACCCATGAACCTTTACATATGAGTAAAAAATCATTAAAAATTCATACATGGTCACACATTTAATAAACCAATCAAAATATTCCGTTTACTAGGCCCATTAATCTTTGCAATTATTAAAACAGTTGTTTCATGTACCCTTGAACACCCTAAAAATGCATACTACCACCAAATCATTCATAATGAATGAAAATATGTCATGTAACCACTCTAAATAAATTTTATAACCTTTATAATACTTCTAAGTAATTTATAAGTCATGAAACAACCTCTACTGCAAACCATACCAAGTGTTTCCTTCAGCAAATCAACCTGCCAAAAAAGTTATCTCCAAAGGTTATCTCATAAAACCATTTATACATATATTCAAGACTTATAAATGGATTTATTTGATGAAAAATTCATCCCTATTCATATTACAAGTGATAGAAAGCATCAACCAATTCATCTTATGCTTCAACAAGTGTCAAACTTGCACAAAAACAGATCATGTCTTAAACTGTCAAAAATATTATTATTCAAAGAATTCTCTGGAAAACCTATCAATGGACCTCATAAATATGAAATACATATACCAATAGAAATATATATAAATAATCTTTCCAAAAAATTTGAATCATCCAAGGAATCATCTTGTAACTCAAGTTATGGCCAAAACACTACAGACTACTTTTTGAGATCCCAAAACCGCCCTTTGACTAATCAACCTTTTTGGACCTCAAAACCTCGCGAACCTACATAAAATTGATCTAAAAATTCCATGGAAATCAATTAAAACTCACATTAATCACACAACATCAATTTGGCATATCACTCCTTTTGACCATCTTTTCTTAAACTGAAACTCTTCATAAACCGTTGTTTTCAGGTTGGGCCCACATATGGTCAAGACCTCAAACATACCTTTCTGGAAATATTTCAGAGTCCTCTATAACATCCAATCATCACATTTGAGTTTTAAATCAAAAAATTTGTCATAATTTACCTTCTTCTGACAACTTCTCCTAGTTAAAGTTTAACTAGGGTTTTTTACCTTCTTACCTTCTTAATATTCGTTCATAAATCCATGATGATTAAATAACCTCAATCTTCTTTCAAACCCTTTTTGAATCAGATTATATATTTCCTTGAAATCCACTATGTCCCATGTAAATCACATGTTTCACAACGAGCATCTGAAGTTCAAACTCGAGCTAGATTTTACAGTGTTCTTGACCCTGTTTCACCAAAACTTGCATATCCTACAAAATGATCATCATGGCACCCTAAATTTTTTTTGAGAGAACTATGAAACATCAAAATAACATTTCTAACCATCATAACATCAATATTATTTCCCAATCTCTCCATTCACTAAGACTTACCTAAGAAAACATGTTTGATCCTCATTGTAACAACTAGGACCAACTGGAAGAGTGCAATAACTAAACATGGAATCTATTAAAATGACCCAAACATACCTCATATTCCATAATATACCTGATTATATGCTTCCATGAGCTCATATAGCCCCAATGCACTTTTTCACACCTCCAAGCAAGCATACTTGCTCCTAATGAGCACCTGTAATCAAGTGAACCACATGTACATGTACCATATCACTGATGTGAGTGCTCAAGTAACCTCAACACCTATTATGAATCATGCCAACATGCTTCCTAATCATCCAAGAAGATCACACTATCAAGATACACCTCCTAGGCACCTGTATGGGCTTGATAAAGCAAGCTTACATCACTTAATCTCACTATAATAGTTGAACCACATCTGAATCAACATGTTAGAACCTCATAAATCATCATGGAATCATTTTAAATTATACATTTTTTCATTAATGTGGTTTTACATCAATTACAACACATGTTAGGCATACATGCCAATAATCTCCCCCTTTGTCATTGATGGAAATCACCCTAAACTTCTCCCCCTTTTTACATTGATGACAAATCCATACATGTAGCTTACTTCATTCATCATGATCAACTACATACCTCCATACTTTAGTTGGAAACATCCACCAAAGGTTTCAAACAAGCCTCTTTTCTTCATTTTCTCCAAAAATATTATTTTTTCCTATATTTTAAGCATGCAAATAGTTATCTCCCCCTAGGAAAAGCATCACTAACCATGAAACATCATTCGTCATTACGAAAGAAATTTAATTCTCATCTTGTAAGGGGATAAACCATCAAAAACCATCTCTTAGGCATGCAAGAACATCAAACTTCATCATATACCATGTTTTGCACCTTCTTCACAATATTGTAGCAGTCATGGAACAATAATGACAACACCATCACCATGCCAACAATGTTGGATTATATAAGCCACATTATCATTTCATCATTCTAGATAAGAGATCATCATTTCTATGCTTATATAGAGCTTCACCATGCATTTATTTAACTCCATACCACACAAGTTACCAACTTCCCTAAACAGTTATCTCAGTGCATTTTAGGCCATTTTCAACCTCCTACAGGAGTTCAACCATGCTTTAAATCATTCAAAAAACACTCCCCTAGGCTTAGCATGCCTACTTCTAGCTCTTGAGCACAAAATTGACATATTAGGCTAGCTCACATACCTTGAAATCACTCTTGCAAATTTTTAAAGTCCCTAAGCACCATTTTCAGTCATCTTTAGGCATTTCAAGCTGAGATAAGCAACAACATACCTTTGGCAATACTAGCAAGAAGAAATAATCATCTTCATACCTTGAGTGATTTTGAAAAACACTATTTAAACTTCATGAATCTTGAACTCATGCTCCCCCTGTCATGAAGAACCTCCATACACCATAGGCAACAAATTTCTTGCAATAATTAACACTTTCATCACTGTTAGAAGATTGAGACGAGTATAACTATATCAAAACACCAACTTGAGGTCAATGAGGTGACTTATAGCACTCAAAATATCTACAAAAAATTACATTTGGAGCTCATCCATATTCCCCATCCTTAGAAGCAATTTGTCCCTTTCTTACTAACCAACACATTATCTTATGGCACTATAGCTCTGTCACAGTCACTCAGGAAGAGTAAAAGCCATCAATTTTTCCTAGAAAATGACCATTTTACCTCATGACCACTCTTTTCCACATATGTACATCATGTAGAACTTCCAAATGAGACTAATAAAACATATTTCTACCTTGTTTCAACTAACACTGTGCAATAAAAAGATGAGTGGTATATTGATATTGTACATTTTCTTACTAATGGAGAATGTCCATCTCACTTAAGTGCTAATGAAAAGAGAGCTATTAAGATAAGGTCTACATAGTACATATTATGGGAAAATGTTTTGTTTAAATGAGGCATTGATGGAAGATTCCTTAAATGTGTGGACAAAGAACAGCAGAAGAAATTGTTCACAGATTTTCATGATCAAGCATGTGGAGGGCATTTCTTGTCTGCTATCACTGCTCACAAAATTCTTCATGCTGGGTACCATTGGCCGACATTGTTCCAAGATGGGTCAAAGTGGGTCGGAAAGTGTGAATCCTATCAAACTTTTGTTGGGAGGCCTAAATTGGCTTCTTTACCACTCAAACCAATAATCATTTATGAACCTTTTCAACAGTGGGGATTGGATTTTATTAGAACTGTCAACCCACATTCTAGTGTTATACACAATCATGTGTTAATTGCTATAGATTACTTCAAAAAATGGGTGGAAGCCATTCCAGTCAAAAGTAATAGCTCTGAGGTGGTGTGTAATTTTATCAAAGAGAACATCTTGATAATATTTGGAGTAGCAAACAAAATTGTAACTGATAATGCTTCCAATTTCTCTTCTTTTGAGTTGATGGATTTCTACTACAGGTATGAAATTTCCCTTGCTCATTCTTCAGATTATTACTCCCAAGGGAATGGAAAAGGAAAATCAACAAATAAGAATTTGGCAGCCATCATCTAGAAGCTTGTCAATGAATCTCAAATGAATTTTCACAAGAAGATCAATGATGCCCTCTGGGAAGATAGAATTACACCCAAAAGAGCCATTGGAATGTTTCTGTTTCAAGTGGTGTATGGTGTTGAAGCTCAGCTGCTAGTAACAAATTGAATTTCCAGCCTTGCACTTGATGAAGGCTATTGAGGATTCAAGTTTCATCAGTTCTTTGGACAAAAGGATCATGTATTTCTAGAAGTTGGATGAGGATATGAAGTAGGTTTTTGATATAATCTTTGCTCACCAACAGAAGGTGAAATCTTTATTTGAAAAAAATACTAGACCTAGATATTTTCAAGTGGGAGACATTGTCCTACTATGGGACAAAAGGCATGAGCCTCGTGGAAGCCATGGTAAGTTTGATTCTCTTTGGCTTGGTCCTTTCAAGATAAGACACTTTGCTGGAGAAAATTCTTTCTATTTAGATTATATGGATGGATCCCCTCTCCCACTTCCTTATAGTGGTAGTATTTGAAGTTGTTCAAGTCCTAGGTGACTAGGCATTCCTTTTGTATATTGTGTATAGTGTCTTGTTTTTGGTCTTTCCCTTATGTCTTGTTTCTTTTCCCCTTTGTGTGTTGTCTTCTATATTGCTATGCCTTTGACTCTAGGCACAATGGATAAGGAACTGGTCTATTTTCCTCAGAGTTTTCTTGTTGGTTTTTGATCTTGTCTCATCCCTTTGTCCTAGTCAAGTCATCCCCAAAAAGAGCCAATTGTTGTCACCTTTCAAAATTTCCCTTCTTTCTTCAAGACAAATTTTCAAAATTTTAAGAAGTGTCCTTTGGAAGTGTTTAAGTGAAGGGAAAATTTCAAAAAGTTAGAAAAATTTAGTCTTTGGGGTCATTTTTAATGTTTTGTGGCTAATTCAGACATTTTTGTCCCGCGTGTCCCAAGTTCCAGTCGGGCCTCATGTTCACCAATTTTCCACTTTACCCACATTGCTTTATCATCGGCTAGTGTCCCAATTTCCCATATGTCCCAAGTGCCATGGGCCTCTTGTTTGCCGATTTTCCGCTTTACCCACATTGCTTTACCATTGGAAAAATTGGCTCCCACGTGTCCCTGTGTCCCATGGACCGTCTGTGCTCTCTGAACCCACTTTTTCCACATTCTTCTTGGATCGGGTGTTTCGGCTCTACTTGTCCCTTGTGTCCCTGCGTCCCATGGACCATCTGGGCCAATTTTTTCCACCTTTTCCACATTTCACCTTTTTGAGTTGGCATGGGAGTCATTTATTACACATTCATTGTCTTCTCTCTCCATCCATTCGAATTCATGGCTATTTAAAGGAGTGTAACCATTCTTTCATTCACACACTTGCTTGCTCATTCTCTCCCACTCGTGTTCTTGTAGAATAATCCATTGCTCACGTTTGTGCCTCTTTGTTTTCTCTTGCAGGGATTGTTTGAATTATAATAAACTCAATCAAAAATTTTTTATTTCCTTATCTTTGTCACAATGAAGATTCAATACAAAGGGCACAACTATCTCTCCTCATTAGAAACCTTTGTGCCCTATGTCAGGGATAGTGAAGCTCAGCACTTCAACCTTGATGAATTTTGGAGTAGGCTTGGATGCGATAGCCCTACTCCTAATGCCCAATTAATCAAAGACAAAAAAATTGCATTTGCAAGGGGTTTCCCTATGTATGTTTAGTGCGTTGATACCGTGCTCGCTTGCGGGGCCTATTTCAATCTAGAATCCAAGGAGATTATTGATATCCGTGGTGAACTAGTTGTGTGATTGGATTCTGATGCTATTTGTGCTGCCCTATGCATCCCAGTGGTGGAAGATGCTCATACCCTCACTCTTTCTCAAGCACAAACACTATTTGACCATGACAGTGATAGATACAAGGCTAGGGTAGCTAAATCATGGCTAAAGAACCCTAAGAAGGGAGCATCCAAACTTTCTAAGTCATTTTTTAGGGTTGATTTTAAGGAAGAACTTTCAGACATCATCACTCTTCTTGGCTAGGATCATGGGAATTCCCTCTAGAAATGAGTTTCACTTTTGGATGTGTCCCTTTATCAATATCATTTGTGAAGGGAAGAAAAATTTGAATTGGGGTGAGATAATATGTGAGAACCTAATGGAGCAATTAGTCAATGTTTAGAGAACTCAGACATTCTACATGTCCTCCTATCTCATGTACACCATTGCAGCATCCAGGGAATGGCTTGGTTTCTCTTTCATCGAAGATAAGAAGGATGCTCCTATATATGAATATTGTCCTCAATTCACTCTCAAAGTCAGCAATCATCACTTCAAGAGAGTCAATGACACTTTCACCATGTATATTGTGAGGCTTTTGGAAGGAAATACTGCTCAAAGATTTTCTGAGGAAGTGAAGACCTTGATCTCTGAATATGGGAGTTTCTTCACTCAATTCAGAAAGTTTTCATATATCAGGTTGGCTGGTTTTGAAGGCCTTCCTCTAAAACTTCCTATGTTTTGTAATGAAAAAATGGCCCTTGTTGAGATTTGTAGACAATTGGACAAACTTCACAAGAATTGTAGAGATAAAAATATTGTTGGCATTTGTTTCCCTATCACCTTGGGAAATTATACATGCAAGACAACCCTGGATGCTCAGAACATTGATAGAACTATTTCTCCTCTCACCCTTCATCAATTTCAAGCCTAAGAACTTTGCTTTGATATCAAGGGATATATTGCTAATAATTTCAGGATGGGTTATATCACCTTGTAGATACTGAAGATTATTGGGCCGATTGTGTAGATGACTTTGAGGCCAGGAGAAGGTACTTTGGCATATTTTCTCTTCAACAAATCATAGTTTTCAATCTCTACAAAGTACCTGATAAGCTCCAGGATGATGATGAAGACCTGCAATCCATTGAATATGAGAGGTCCATCAAACACACTCCTCTTGAAACCATTGATTGGTTTGTAAGAGAGCAAGATGATTTGAAAGAGGTGATCAACCCTATTCTTGTAAGAACCAAGCTCTTGTTTGATAAGAAGATGCAAACCTTCAGGATGAGAAAAGCCAGGTATTCTTCACAAGAAACTTCCTCTCCTAGGAAAGAAAAACTTGTGCTCAATGTTGAGGTGTCTGAACAGTCCACTCCTTCCTCTTCAACAAAGGTATACATGAAGAAAGGTAAAGGTTGTCAAGTAAGAGCAGATTCCATAGAAGAAGAGGAAGAATTTCCTTTGGAGCAGCCACAGGTTCCCATAGAGCCATAAGATGTTGTTGTTTTGAGTGAGGATAACAGTGAAGAGCTGAAAGAAGAGGAAGAAGCCCTTGTCAACACTGCTGAGATGGAAAATAAAGGCCAAATGTTTGAGTCTCTAGGTTTGGTGGACCCTTCTTCTAGGGATATTTATGAAGATATGCCAACTTCTCCATTAGAGACATCTGTGGTGCAAACATTGAGTGCAATGAGTACACTTGCACTTGGACCCATTGCTCCTTCTTCCTCTTCCTCTTCCTTTGCTTGGGTTCAACCTTTCATTGATAGAAAGAAAAGGAAGTCTACTTCTCAAATTGTGGTTCCCAAGTTTGATGTTGTGGCAGCCTTACTTCGGTACTAATCCTCCAGAAAAGAAAGAAAAGATTAATTCAAGGCTGGTGTCAGATTCTAAGGGCCAAAAATTCATGAAGATTGCAAGGCCTAGGGTGGACAAAGAGGAGAAAGACCTTCTAATTTCTGACTTGGAACTCACAAGGATTCCACTTAGAGAGTCAACACCTGAAAGTGAGGTTCATAACCTCAGAGAAACTGTGACCAAAGTTATTGAACGTGTTGAGAAGGGTAAACAAACTATGGAGAAATTGGAGGAACAGAACCAAGTTCTTTCAAATTTTATAAAATCCTTGTTGGCAAAGGATAAGGTCCTAGATCCAACTCCACTAACCACTCTTCCACCTCCCATAGTTCTCAACAAGGATGAAGTTCAAACCATCAAATATATTCATAAGTATGCCACCTATGGAAAGGCCATTGAATCACTAGTTGATGATATGATAGTGGCAGGATTGAACTTCATTGAGGAGGCCTTCAAGTCATATGAGAAGGTGTCCAAATTATAGTTGAAATTCACCACAACACTTAGTGGCTTGGAGAAAGAGCTGAAGCTATGGTGTGAATGCATCCAGGATATTTGTTTGATGAGTGGGACAAATGAGTAGATCTTGTTGGCAAGCAAGGTATTTGATGAGGCCAAGAACAATCTGTCAAGATCCCTGGGTTTTTAGTGTTGAGTGGAAGATCAAAGTTTTAGAGGAAGCATTAGGAGAACTAAAAAATATGTGGAAAAAAGGAGAAGCTTTCAAGTCTTGTGTTCTGTCTGCTTTCCAATATATTTATTGTCAAATCTAGAATGAAGCCTCAGGTGATCACTTTTCTTTATAGGAAATCAAGGCTCAGTTTAGTACCTTTGTCAAGGAAGATCTCTTCAAGGAAGAGTCAATGTCTAAAGAGAAGATGAAGGAGGTCTTCTCCCTTCAATCAACTATCACCGAGGAAAACAAGGAGTTTCTTGAGAACACAGAGTTTGAGAAGGATATGGAAAAGTGCCTTGGTATATGGACTCATGCCACTTCTAACACCACCATCCCGAAGTGCATGGAGATAGCTGAAGCATTGAAAAGATTTAGACATCAGATTCTTAAGACAGTTGGCACTCTTAATCCTCCTTTGGATGCTTCTACCTCAAAATCCTAATACACTTCCTCTAATTTGAAGTTATAATCCCATGATGTAATATTTGGTTAAAGACCATTCTATTAATGTATTTCCTTAAGTAGTCTTTAATCTTCTATAATTAAAAGAAGTTGGAACCGAATGTAACTATTTTTGTAAGCTATTTAATGGGCTCTCCATGCCATTGTTTGCATGGCAGGACTCTGATAAGAGAATTGAAAGTAATCAATACAGAAGAATTTCCCTTGTCTCCAATTTTCATCTACTGTCCTTTTCTTTTCTTGTCTGAAATTTGTGAATCATCAACCTTTCATGTTAAGAAACTTTGTGTTCTTATGATATGATTTCTAGAACTTTGTGCCTGTGGAATAATATCTGATGTTGCAAATGTGAATGATTATATTCTATATCCCTCTTGCTAAGTACATGTAAGGTTATATTCTGCTATCTATATTACCTGAAAGTATTGTTATATTCTTCCCTTTCAGTTTCTTTGTTCTTCCATTCTTATGTATTGATAATCCATATTGGTATAAAACATTTCAAAATATCAGAAGTTCTCATCAATGTGAAAGTTTTATATTTGTAGATAAGCTTTATTACTCACTTTCAATAAGGGAACCTCTCCCATAAAGAGGAGGGGCTTATAAAAATAGTGCAAATTTTGCTAAATCACAGTCTCAGTCATCCTTCTTCGAGATCAAACTTGATCAAGTAGAAATTTATTGCCTTATACCATCTTCAAGGAAACAGAAGACCATACAATGCACATGAAACTCTAGATGTAGAAACCAAAAGACCTAACAAAAAGGACACAGACTGAGCACTTATGATAACAATCTTGATACCACAAAGAAGATGCAAACTTAGAGGCACATAGTGACCAATTTCAACATCACAACCCTACTTCTTTCAAAAAATTCATGAAATATTCTTTAATAAATGATGGAAACTCCTGTTAAGACCACTTATACTCCTTTAATACTCAAACAAAGCATCTTAAAACATACATATGGTAGTTAAGACATCACAGACTAGTGACACAACCAAGCCCAACAAGAGTTTATATGAGTGCATACAAGGAACCTAACAACCATGACCCATACACATATATGAATATATTACACACGATATACATATATTCCCCTTCAAGGAGTAGATAGAAACATTTATTGCTCCCTAAAAACATACCATATATAATGTAAGGTCTATTAGGAGTTCGGATTACTCCTAACAAGCTCCTTAGATACTCAAATGTAGGTTTTGGAAGTGGTTTAGTGAGAATGTCAGCCACTTCTTCCTTAGTAGAAACATGCTCCAACTTTATACACCCTTTTCTCACAAGGTCTCTTAAATAATGATACTTGATTGGAATGTGTTTTGTCTTGGAATGTAAAATTGGATTCTTTGAGACATTAATCACACTTGTACTATCACATAATATGGGAGTAGGTCCATAATTTCTTACCTTATAGTCCTCTAAGGTTTGTCTCATCCATACAACTTGTGAAAACAATGAGCAGTAGCAACATATTCATTGTTCACTCTTAGTTGACATCTGTTGAGAATATAAACAACAGTACATATTTCTTCTTTCCAATAACCATCAAGTAACTTAGATTCATTAAGCATGTTTATTGCCATCTCTTGAATAGTCCTACTCTTCCTTTCAACAACTCCATTTTGTTGGGGAGTTCTAGAATTTGAAAAAATTCTTCTTATACCATGCTCACTAAAAAAATCGTTAAAATCATTAGACCAAAATTCTCCTCCATTATCATACCTTAAGCTCTTTATCTTTCCATTCTTTTCATTTTCAATGAGATATTTGAAATATTTAAATAGATATAAGGCATCAGATTGTTTTTTAAACAAGCCACCCAAGTGTATCTAGTGAAATCATCAATAAGAAGCATGAAATACTAATCACCTGAAGTACTTTCATTCCTCATAGGTCCATATGAATCTGTATGGATCAGCTTAATTGGACTTGTGGTAGACTCATATTCATTTGTCTGTAATCTCCTTCTAGTTTTCTTCCCATGCAAACAAGTCTTGCAAAAATTATCTTCCAATTTTATGAGTTTAGGCATGTTTCTCATGCAATTGTTAGATTTGATTTTAACAAGATTATCAAAGTTCACATGGCCAAAGCCTCCTATACCATAACCAACAATCATCCCATCTTACTCATAAGACATATTTCATTGTTAATTTCCATGAGAACAAACATGTTACTATCATTTCTTTTTCCTTTTGCAACTAGTCTACCAGATTCTCATTTTTTATTTTGTAACCTTTCATATCAAAAGTAAGAACATACCCTTGCTTGACAATTTGACTTACACTAAGTAGATTATGTTTCAAACCTTCTACATATAGAACATTTTTGCTGATAGTATTACCATTGTCTAAACGTAAGGTGCCTCTTCCTAAAATATTTATGGATGAATTATCTCCAAATCTCATTGAACCTCCATCATGCTTTGAAGAGTCATAAAATTACTCTTATCACTTATCATGTGAGTTGAACATCCACTATCAATGTACCAAATCTATTTTTCATTATGAATATGAAAGGCAGTTTGAGAAAACATCACAAACTTCATTATGTTGCAAGGAATATGAACAAGATCTATAAATACTATACCAAATATCAAAACCTAAGGCCTTCAGGTAATCACTCATATTCATGAAAGGAAACACATCACCTTGATCCTTATAACATTTCATGCTTGTGCTTTAGAAGATCTCCTTCAAGATTTTAAGCTCCTCAGAAAGGCCTGCTCTGATACCAATTGGTTTTTTAGAAGCACAATGAACTGAGAAGGGGGGATGAATCATTCCTTAAATAATTTCAAATTAAAATTCGGATCTGAAACTCAAATTACAATATCTAAATAGACATAATAACCACTTATTCAACTTTTAATATGTGCATACCTGTTGTCCACTCAAAATTTCCCCGCCCTGATAATAGTAAAGATTTCAAAATTTTGAGTTTAAGTGTCTTTTCTGTCAAGCTGGTGGTGTGAAAAGGCCGTGAAATTGAGAAAATATGTGTTTTGGGTCATTTTGTAAGTATTTCGGGCCTGTCAGAAATTTTTGTCCCAACTGTCCCAAGTCCAAATGGGTCTTCTGTTCTTCGACAGGCCGAAATCCCGAAGTTGTCCCATTTTCGGGCCTGTCGGAAGTTTTTGTCCCAAGTGTCCCAAAACTCAAAGTGCACTCTGTTCCCCGATCGGCCGAACCACCCGAACCGCGTACTCTGGAACTTTTTATCCCAAATGTCCCAAGTTCAAACGGGCCTTTTGTTCCACTTTCGGCCGATCCACCCGAACCGCGTACTTCGCGCTTTCCTGTCCCATATGTCCCGAAGCCAAAAGTGCAAATTGTTCCAATTATCGGCCGAAGCACCCGAATCGCGTCCTTCGCATATTTTCGTCCCGAATGTCCCAAAGTCAAATCGGGGCAAGCTGTCCCATTTTCAGCCGAAACTTCCGAACCGCGTACTTCGCACATTTCTGTCCCAAATGTCCCAAAATAAATTTGTGTGTCTTCTCCTTTATTCGTCCGAACCGGCCGAGCCGCGTGTTTCGCGCATTCGCGTCTCACATGTCCCTAGTGAACCAAAAGCCATTCATACTTGGTTTTTCCCGCTCTACCCGAATATGCTATTTTTTCAACTGGTATGAAGATCAAGTTTCAGGACAGGAACAAATTTCGCCGCTCGAGTCTGCCATTGAAGAAGCCAATAATGATTATCATACTCACGTCGAGTTTGATAAAGAGATAGAGGAACGTCTTGGATTTTGGACGCAGCCTTCGGCCAGCACGTCAGACCTCGTGGCAGGGACATAGCTGAGGTGTTAGAGAGATTCTGACAACGGTTTCTGAAGTCAGTGGGTCCCCTCTCAGCGACTGGCCACCTGTCTTCTTCTCCTTGTTCTTTTCTCCTCTTCCCTTTCTTTTCCGTTTTCTTTGTAATAGGTTGAGGTATTGCGGTTGGAAATCCTTAACGGTTCTTGATTAAAGAAATGGTTATGAAGGGTAACTGATTTGTAATCTATATAACGGCATTTCTACACCACAGAGAAAAGAGGGAGAACTTGGCGTATTTTCTGGGAGTGTAAATAGATCATAAAGAAATCAATACAGAAGGGATTTCTTTTCTTTGTCTATCTGATCTCCGTTATCTCTGAGCTTTCATTTATTTTCCTTGTGAAGATCATTTGTCTCTTGTTTGTTAGTCTTGCCGATTGGTGATCTTGTAAACCAAGAAGGAACTTTGTGTCCTTGATTAATGAATTTGTGTTACGTCAAGAAACTTTGTGTTCTGGCAGATGTTATTTACAGAACTTTGTGTCTTTAAATTACATCTTATTTGTTCTATACGAATGATCTTGTTTTCAATTCACCGTGACTTCGCATACATAAAGAATTACTCTGATATCTATAATTCTGCATGTTTCCTTTCTGCTCATTCTCACCCTCTCATTCCTCAGTCCTTTTATAATTGATGATCTTCGTAGAAAACACTTTCGTGATATCCAAGTTTAAACCAACAAATCATGTCCTGTACATTTGTAAATAAGTTTGTTTCTAAATAAGGGAACCTCTCCCATTAAAGAGGAGGGACTTCTTGTCCCCTGTCTATTGCTCTCTTAAAATTCCTATTTGACGGACCAACAGTTTTTGGCGACTCCGCTGGGGAAAATCACATTCCAGTTCTGCAATTTTTGATCATCCTTTGATCTAGCGACTCCGCGTTTCACTCGAGGGAGAAGGGCCCTTGGTATCGAAGATTCTTAGTTTCAGCTTTTAGAACAACAAGGTTTTCCTTTCCCTTCAAATTCAACAAGAAATAGAAGGACCCGTTCGACAAGCACTCCACCTGTTCAAGATAGAAGTCCTACGGGTGGTATTCCTTCAGAGCCTGCTAGTCCCAATCTACGAGCTTTGATCCTTGCCGGTGTTACAGTTCCTCTCCAAGCCGTTTTTCCAAGAATGGCAGCGCCATTACCATGGGGTCATCGTGTCGGGCCTTTGGCCCTTGCTCAGCCTTTGCATGAGTTACCCAGAGGAAACCGGAAAGAACTTCCCCAAATTCAAAGGCGATGGCAAAGTGCACCCTGACGAACACATCACAGCCTTCGTTGTGTTGCATGTGGAGTTCTGGGAGTCGAATATGAAGACGTCTCCGTAAGGCTGTTTGTTGAGACGTTACAAGATAATGCTGTTGATTGGTTCTATCACCTTCCGGCCAGTGCTATAACCGACTGGGACACAATGAGAACCCAGTTCGAGAATCGTTTCAAGCCGGCAGAAGATGTGCATGCTTTGCTTGGCCAAATTTCTCAGATAAAGAAAGATCCACAAGAGCCCATGAGAGAATTTGTGGCCCGATTCAACAGACTGATCAACAAAATCCCTATAAATACTCGACCTGTTGATCAAATCCGAAAATGTTTCTTCTTAAATGCCCAATCGTCTGAAGTCAGTTATGCACTGAGAAGGGCTAATCTCGCGAAATTGGAGGAGGAAGATCAAACTCTTGCCGTTAGTGTCGAGGATGATCTGATCATGTCATGAAAGTTGAGAAGAGACATCTTGTTTTCATCGCTGTTTTTGTGGCTATAATTTCTTACTAGCTGACAACCATCTCTAAATCCCCCTTGGTAACAATATCCTTCACTCCATGCTTCCATGCAATCCTTAATCCCAATAATAATGCCTCATACTCAGAAATGTTGTTAGTGCACTCAAAATTGAGCTTGAAGGAAAAATGAAACTCTTCTAAACTAGGAGAGACCAACACTATACCAGCACCATTTCCAACTTTAGAGCAAGCTCCATCAAATATTAATGTCCATGGAGAACATACCATACCAAGGCACTCTGATTTATCCATCTTATTCTCTTTTCCATCAGCAAAACCAATGAAGTTGTCAACATCTACATCAGCAAACAACACTTCATAACAAGCATTGTTGGGATCTTCAATCAAGTGTAACATCTTCTTTTCACCATAGAGTTTGACAAGGCTACCCTCAATTAGAATGGTGGTGAAAGACATGTCCATTTGAACACTACCACCAACACTTGCAGCCCATTTTCTTGACAAAAGCATACCCCATTTTGGCAGGGTAGTCAACAATTACAACATCAAGTTTTAAATTCTTACCCGGATAGGCTGCAAGTTGCACTACCAACCCCTTCACACAACCAACAACTGAAACTTCCCTTGAATCCATGGTTGTACACTTCCCATATGTTGCTATCACTTTGATATCTAACTCATTCATGACTTCTAGAGGCATGACATTACATGATGCACCAGAATCAAACATGCAATTGTGAAGCAACCTAGCTTTTATGAGAAAAGTTGTGAAAAATGGATCAACATTCAATTGGGAATCAACCAAGAATGTCCCCCAAATACACTTCAGGTACATCTCCAAGATCTTCCATTGGTGGTGGTGTTTTAGGGCCAGCAATTCTTTGAAGAGGATTCTCAACAACATTTACATTTATACTTGGTATACTCTTTTCTTCTTTCAATCCCAAGTACTCGAATGCTCTCTTCTTATGTTCAGGAATTCTAAGCAATTCAATAATTTGAATAGTCACTTTAATTTGACTCAAAACCTGGGATATATTATATGGAACATTCCTTGGTAAAATAACATTGGAAGAGAAACAAGAAGGTTCATCAGATAGAGAAGTATTCTTGGCAGCCTGGGCATGAAGAGGACTAATATTTTTGCATGGGACAATAGGGTTTTTGGCAATTGTTTCTTTTCTAGGATTATCTTTGGGAATGATTATGAGCAAGGGTGTCTTTGGTTTGACTTGAGGACCGGCTCCCCTAACAACTTTACTTCAAGTATTGTACTCCTTTTCTTGACCAACCACAACATTCATTAACAATTGTCTATCTTCCTCCGAAGGAATACCACCATCATACTTCTTGATCATTAGAGTCCTTAGATATTCAAAGTCACTATTAGGAATTTCAAATGCCTGAACTGCATCTACATCATGAGTTTGAGGAAGAGAAAGAAATGGTACCCTCTTTATGCAATCCCAAAAGGTTGTTGTAGTCCTTGCAATTATCACATCTTTTAATGTTGCTTCTTGTTGTGAGCTTGAGAAGCTGCCCATCATACATATGTCATCATCCATTTCTTTATCATTATCATCATCAATATCTTTCTAGTCCATTTCACATAGAGGATGAGGAAGAAAACATCTATCACACCAATCCATATCAGTAATTTCTTGAACAACAACAACTCTTGCAGTCAAAGGGTTAGGCACCACTCTATTTTCCCGTGCTTGGGGTTATCTACTTGCAGATCCAACAGGCCCTTTACCTCTATCATCTTTTCTTTGATCACCTCTAGGATGATTTCCAAATCTATCATGGTTTTGAGTTCTTTACTATCCTTGTGAACTTTGTCCAATTCCTTTCTCAGCCAGGGATAACTTTTAAGAAATTTCTTTAATAGTCCCTGCCAAAGTCTTGACAACATCTTCTAAATCAGCACCCTTTCTAGCTTGAGGCTACTTAGGGTTTACCATCTTCACACCATCTCTCTTAATTGGTTTACTAATAGCTTTAATATTATTTTCAATTTTAAGTGCCATGGTGAAAGCTTGTCTCAAGTTTGTAGGATTTTTTTTCTCTCAAGTAATAGGATACCTTTTTATCAAATGCTTCTGCATATTTGATCAAGCAAGATTCATCACAAGGCCTCAAAATGATAACAAGCCTTCTCAATGTTTTATTAAATATTGTATTAAAATCATGAACGGTCTCATTAGGGTTCTTCTTGATGTTCTCAAACTCGAATTGAAGGAACCTTAGATCTGTTTTGGCTCCATATTGTAATATTAATGCATTACTCATCTCATTCCATGAATCAATAGAGTTATCAGACAGTGCTTTATACCAATCTCTTACATCTTCCTCAAGTGTATGGATAAACAAATTAATATACACATACTCAAATTCTATCTCAAAATCTTCCATCATGTTAACAAAGAGTTTGAGATGCTGATCTCCAGTTATGGCATTGTTACCTTAGAATTTTGGTAACCTATTTCTCACATCTTGTGGGCCAGCATTTGGATAACCATCCATTCCTCCAAAATTTATAGGACCAAATGTGTTAACAAAAAATGGATGTCGAGGCTGAGCCATATTGTTTGGTGGGGGTGATCTTGGAGGTGAAACAAGCTGATGAGGAGTAGTAATGGGTCTAATTGGAATAGTTGAATGATCTCTAAAATGACAACCCCCCAAAGGCTCTCTCTCTTGATAAAATTTATAAAAATTAGGAACCTGTTGTCCACTCAAAATTCCCCGTTCTGTCAAAAGTAAAAATTTCAAAATTTTGAGTTTAAATGTCTTTTCTGTCGAGCTGGTGGTGTGAAAAAATTCTTGAAGTCAAAAAAATCTAAGTTTTGGGTCATTCTGTAAGTATTTTGGGCCTGTCAGACATTTTTGTCCCGCTTGTCCCAAGTACGAAAGTGCATTTTGTTCCCCGATCGGCCGAAACCTCTGAATTTGTCCCATTTTCGGGCCCGTCGGAAGTTTTTGTCCCAAGTGTCCCGAAGTTACTGTGCGAGATGTTCCAATTTCGGTCGAACCGCCCGAACCGCGTACTTCACACTTTCTTGTTCCAAATGTCCCAAATCAAAAAGTGCGAGTTGTTCCATTTTCACCCAAACCGGCCGAGTCGCGTACTCTGGAACTTTTTGTCTCAAATGTCCCAAGTTCAAATGGGCCTTTTGTTCCAATATCGGCCGATCCGCCCGAACCGCGCTTTCACATCCCAACTGTCCCAAGTCAAATTATGCACGCTGTTCCATTTTCGGCCGAAACACCCGAACCGCGTACTTCGCACATTTTTGTTCCAAGTGTCCCAAAGTCAAAAGTGTAAGTTGTTCCAATATCGGCCAATCCGCCCGAACCGCGCTTTTATGTTCCAACTGTCCCGAAGCCAAAAGTGCGAGCTATTCCATTTTCGGCCGAAATGCCCGAGTCGCGTCCTTCGCACATTTTAGTCCCAAATTTCCCAAAATACATTTGTGCGTCTTCTCCTTATTTCGTCCGAACCGGCCGAGCCGCGTGTTTCGTGCATTCACGTCTCACATGTCCCAAGTGAACCTAATGTAATTCATACTTAGTTTTTCCCGCTCTACTCGAATATGATAAATATGAATTTAAGTTGCGGCTCTAATACTATCAATCCGAAGATCAAATTCCAAGGACACCTGGCAGAAAGACGAAGCTTTCAAGACACCGGTTATATCAGTTTTCAAAGATATCCATTGTCATCTTCAAAATGAAAATTCTTGTGTGTCCCTCGTGGCAAAGACATAGCTGAGACGTGGAAGAAATTCAAGCAGCGGTTTCTGAAGTTGATGGGTCCCCTCTCAGTGATCGGCCACCTGTCTTCTTCCCCATATGTTTCTCTTCTTCCCTTTCTTTTTCAGTTTTCTTTGTAATAGGTTGAGGTACTGCGATTAGCTTCCTCTGCAAAAGCTGTGGCGGTCCTTAACTATTCTTTAGTTAAAAGAAATGGTTACGAAGAGTAACTGAATTGTAAGCTATATAATGGTATTTTCTACGCCATTCAAAAGAGGAGGAAGAATTTGGCATATTTTCTGCAAGTGTAAATAGATTATAGAGAAATCAATATAGAAGGACTTTCCTTTCTTTGTCTATCTGATCTCTGTCTGTTCGAAGCTTTCATTTGTTTTCTTTGTGAAGATCATTTATCTCAAATTCGTTAGTCTCATCGATTGCATACTCTTCAACTTTGCAAGCACGGTGATCTTGCATAACCAAGAAGGAACTTTGTTTCCTTGATAACGAATCTGTGTTACGTTAAGAAACTTTGCGTTCTGGCAGATGTTATTTACAGAACTTTGTGTCTTTAAATTCCATCTTACTTGTTCTATACGAATGATCTTGTTTTCAATTCATGGTGACTTTGCATACATAAGAATTACTCTGATATCTATAATTCTGCATGTTTGCCTTTCTGCTCTTTTCCATGCTCTCATTTCCTCAGTCCTTTTGTAATTGATGACCTTCATAGAAAACACTTTTGAGGTATCCAAGTTTAACCAACAAATCATGTCCTGTACATTTGTAAATAAGTTCGTTTCTGAATAAGGGAACCTCTCCCATTAAAGAGGAGGGACTTCTTGTCCCCTGACTGTTGCTCTTCTAAAAAGTCCTATTTGACGACCAACAGTTTTTGGCGACTCCGCTGGGGAAAATCACATTCTAGTTATGCAATTTTTGATCATCCTTTGATCTGGCGACTCCAAATTTCACTCGAGGGAGAAGGGCGCTTGGTATCGAAGATTCTCAGTTTCAGCTTTTAGAACAATAAGGTTTTCCTTTCTCTTCAAATTCAACAAGAAATAGAAGGACCCCGTTCGACAAGCACTCCACCTGTTCAAGATAGAAGTCCTACGGGTGGTATTCCTTCAGAGTCTGCTAGTCCCAATCTATGAACTTTGATCCTTACTGGTGTTACAGTTCCTCTCCAAGCCGTTTTTCCAAGAATGGCAGCGCCATTACCATGGGGTCATCGTGTCGGGCCTCTGGCCCTTTCTCAGCCTTTGCATGAGTTACCTAGAGGTAGCCATAAGAACTTCCCCAAGTTCAAAGGCGACGGAAAAGTGCATCCTGATGAACACATCGCAGCTTTCATTGTCGCCTGTGGAGTTCTGGGAGTCGAACATGAAGACGTCTCTGTGAGGCTGTTCGTTGAGACGTTATAAGACAATGCTGCTGATTGGTTCTACCACCTTCCGGCTAACGCTATCACCAACTGGAACACGATGAGAACTCAGTTTGAGAACCGTTTCAAGCCGACAGAAGATGTGCATGCCTTGCTTTCCCAGGTCTCTTAGATAAAGAAAGATTCACAAGAGCCCATGAGGGAATTTGTGGCCTAGTTCAACAGGTTGGTAAATAAAATTCCAACGCCTACCTGACCTATCGACCAAATTCAAAAGTGTTTCTTCCTAAATGCTCAATCACCCAAAGTTAGTTATGCACTAAGAAGGGATAATCTCGGAACACTAGCTCTAGATCAAGAACTGCCTGTTAGTATCGAAGATGACTTGATCATGTCAGGGAAGTTGAGAAGAGACCCTCCCAAATCTAAGTCTGCTGCTTCTTCCTCTTCCACCCCTGGACCTAGTACTGATCCATTAGTCTAGAAAATCACAAATGATCTTGTCACTATAAAGAAATAGTTGGCTTAGCATGCCCCGTATGCAGATGTTCCAAGAAGAAATTTTCAGCCCAGAAATCATTTGCCTGCTCCTCACACAAGACTAGCACTTGAAGGACCTCCTGTTAAGGTTCCTGTGAACGCAACCTGTGAAGTTGAAGAGCCAGATGATGATGAAGCTTGCGAGGAGTTTGTGGAGGAATTTGATGATGAAGCAAAGGAACTTGAGGGATCTCGGGTTAATTTCTTTACCACTGAGGGCATTGATGATTATGATGAAGTGGTAGTAGACATGAACAGCGAATCTTTTGCTGTCATGACTCGAGAACAGACGAAGCAGAGGGAGAAGGTGACCCAGCCACCTAAGAAATCCAAGGAGCAGTCGGCAACTATCCCTATAATTGCAAGAAGAGGATCTCCTATCCCTACTTTGTCTACACAGAAGGTGAGTCCTATCAATCTAGTTACCAAAGTTACTTCTTCTTTTTCTCCTAAAGTTGATAAGCCTAGAATTCCAAATGATGATGGCCCGTCCACTTTTGGATCCTTTGATATTGTTGATCACCTGAAAAAGACCAAGGTACAAATCTCAGAAGCTGAGTACTATCAAACCCATCCCAAAGCCTTTGCCAAAATGATCCACTTTGTTAATTCCAACTCTAAGACCACTTCTAAAGGCCTTTTACCTACTCCTCCTTCTACACCATAGCCAAGTCTGGTAGCTGTTGTCACCTCCCCATCCCCTGGTGACAAAATTAAACCATTTTATGTAACACTTCTCATAGCTGGCCATATGCTCAGTAATTGTGTCATAGATTCTGGAGCCTCAGATAATGTGATGCCTGCTAAAGTAGCTCATGCTTTAGGCTTGACCCTCACTCGTACTTATGGATCTTACTACTCCATGGAGAGTAAGGAAGTGCCTTTGGTTGGAAGGATTAAAGATGCACAAGTGGCCTTTGCTGCTTTTCCTGAAAAGAAAGTCTTGGCTACCATCCTAGTAGCAGACATTCCTCCTTCTTATGGAATGTTGCTAAGTAGAAACTTCTGTAAAGATGTGGGCGGGGAGATTCAAATGGATTGGTCACATGCACTCATACCTGTCAATGGACACATGAAGAAGTTACTACCTGAGAAGTAGTCTGAGTATATTGTGCAGAAAACGGATGATCCTAAGGCACAAATACTCTATGAGGATATGGGGCATGGTAATTACATGATTCTGTCCCCCTGATGAAATCCAATCCTCCAAAGTAGCACCTAAAGATCCCAATGGTGTTTGGATTTTAGAATTTGATGGAAGTTGTTCCTCAGCTAGTTCTGGGGCTGGTGTCCTGCTAGTGTCACCTGAAGGATGCCTACATCCTCTTTGCATGTAAGAAGTGGCAGTTGTGGGAAAACACTAATACTACAGCAGAGTAG
>JAHRHJ020000708.1:0-53917 GCA_019776745.2 Taxus chinensis
GAAAGGAGTCGTTGAAGCTCTTCTTTGACCAAGAGGGCAATGCGTGGATGCATTTTCCTCAGTTTCTGTTTAACTGGTTTAGAATCGGGTTTCAGGGTAATGTTATGGACAGCAATGTCAGGATCGATTCCTATCATGTCAGCGGAGGACCAAGCGAAAGCTTGGTTGTGGGCACGGAGGAAGGTAGTAAAGGCAGTTTGTTCTGATGCATTAAGAGATTGTCTGATCTTCACAATGTGAGGATCATCCTCTGTGTGGATGTTGATTTCTATAGTCGACTCATTCAACATGGTTTGAGTTTCAGATAGTAAGGCGCGTTTAATATAAGAGTCGTCCGCACCAAGGTAAGTGAGGATGGAGTCGTCATCCTGGCACTCAACAACATTAATTGAAGGTGAATCCTCTTCGATCATGTCTGGATACAGAAGGGGAAGAGAAGATGGGTCCTCATTATCGCATTGATAAGTGAGAGGACCTAGGAAGATAGCGTTTATGAAAAAAAAAAGTTAGGAGGGATAGATTCAGGGTCTATCGACTCTGTGGGTGATAATGGAAAAATGGGTGATGATGGTTCCGAAGGGGTGACTTTTTCGTCCTCCCAGATACAACTGACATGAGGTTTCTTTGGTGTAAGTGTTTCATAAAATCCAAGACCACTACGATCTTTGTGTTTGCTGTAGTCACGGGAATGATTGTATGTCGGCCTTGTTCATAAAGACCGAAACCAAAGCCCTTCCAAGCACAGCGTGTCAGGAAGGTGAGAGCGAAACGACGATTAGTTAGATATTGAAAATCAGATTGAAAGGGAACTACACCAAGGGGAGGTTCAGGGGTAACGGAGGATGCGTTGACACCCCCATACGTTAGGTTGGTGCGGCAATTAGGTGGTTCGTAGGAGATTACTTCCCCCACACGACGGTCGTAGGTAGGATGCACTTGTAACTGTCCGTACTCTTGTGGGATATGGAAAGAGCTAATGTTATATAGGTGATACTCCCCCAGCGTAAGGCGTTGAAAAACATCTACTAAGGGATCTGAGGTTGGGATGTTATCCGTGGGAAAGGAAGTGGTATTTGCGATGGCGGTTTCATTGGTTGAAGGTGTAGGTGCGGTTGAGGTGGATGGTTGAGGTGTGGTTAAAGTGGATGGATGGGTTGGATGAATGGGTGTCTTGAATGGTACAAGCACATCATTAGGGAGATATAACATATTGCAGGTTTTGAAGGGGGGAGGGTCAACTTTTACGGTGTAGGACTTCCCCTCATACTCGAATTTTATGCATCTATGTAAGGTGGAGGGAACACATCCCATAGCCTGGATCCAAGGGCGGCGTAACAACATGTTGTATTGGAATTCTCCCTCAAGGACATAGTAGAGTTTGGGTAAAGTATGTGGCCCTACACGAATGTTAAGGATCACGGTGCCTAAGGTAGAAGTAATAGCATCATTGAATGACCGCAACATGGTGGGGTTGGCACACATGCAGCTAGAAAGGATATTCATTTGTTGGAAGGCTTTGGAAGAGATGATGTTTAAGCTAGTGCCTCCGTCAATCATAACACGCCGTACCCGGATGTCCCAGACGTAAGCTGAGATGAAAAGAGCGGGGTCAGGATTTTCTGCACCAAAGTCAACAATTTCATCTTCGGAGATACTGACAGCAGCGGTTTGCTGCACAGGGACGGAAGTGGTAGATTTTTTGGTGAGAGAATCAACATGGTTGGGTGTTAAGATGGTGGTAACGGGAAAGGTTTCGTTAGGTAAGACCTCTATCCCTTGAAGGATTTCAACGAGAGCTTGGCGATGAGATTCAGAGGTTTGAATGAGATCATACAGTGTCATTTTTACAGGTGATTGGTGAAGTTGTTTGATCATGGTTCGGTGGGAAAATCCATCAGAGACGGGGTAGGCAGGTCCACGAATAACCACTTTAGGTGGTGGTGAGATCGGGATGGTGGGCGGAGAAGGAGAGGCCGCATGTGTGCTTTCTTTAGCTTTCCCATTGTTTTTCTTCCCTCGAGTGGCAACACTAATCATGTTGATCTCGTGAACATGAGAAGAGGAAGACGGTAGGGATAAGTCATTGTCTACAAGAGGTGGGGTTGTAATAATGATAGATCTTGGTGAGGCGGGGATGGGTGGTACAGGAGAGGGGATTGAAGCTAAAGGTTTCTCCCTTCGTAAGTTGTCTTTCGTAACCTTTTTATCCGAGAGAGGTGAGTGACGAAGGATGGATTTCAATGCTTTGCATCCCTCTACATCATGTCCTGGTGTGCGGTGGTAAGCACAAATTTTAGACTCATCATAACCTATAGGTCGAGGTTTAGATGGATCATAGGGTCTAAGTGGGGGTAGGGAAATGGTCACATTCTCCACCAACATAGCAAGGATTTTGGAGTAAAACCCTTTGAGTGGGTCAAAGTCAGAGGAAGATGAGGCTATTGATTGGGTGGGTTTTGGTAATGATTGGGTATGGTTGATTCGTACGGGTGGTGGCTTAGCCAAGGGGTTTTGATAATTGGATTTAACTAAACGTGGCTTCTTCAGCGTAGAAGTTATGTTTAGCTGGTCAGATGACGTGGTAGCAGAAAACAACCACAGAGAAAGAGGAGTGACAGTAAACAAATCCTTTGATGATGGAGTTTGTTTAGGGTTGATAGGTGGACAGGATACTTGGGGTGACGGTGTTGATACACCCATGGATCTTTGTATGGGTGTAAAAGATGAAGGTCATTTTAAAGAAAATGTAGGAGGTATGATGTATTGAGGCAAGGTGGAGGGGTGAGGTCCTAATATAGAAGGTAGGTGTGACGGCGATGGTTTTAGTTGTGACAGAGGCATAGATTGGATTTGGGATTTAGGGGATTGAGTTTGTCTCTTAGGTGGATGGACGGCTTTATTTTTGGATAAATCTAACCGTTTAGGTGGGTGTGTTAGGCTGGGTATTGGTAGAGTCCCAAGCGTAGGGAAAGGTTGGTTAGGTTAGTAGAGGTGGATGAGGTATTTGGTAGAGATGAGGGGGGTGAAGATGAGGACATAGGCATTTGAGCTTTTGTAAACACTTCGGGTATATGGTAGAGGCGTCTGGATCGGTCATCATACATTTAGAGTAGAATATGGTGTACTCAAACGTTCCCATAGGACTCGGTCTATCTTCTGAGGGGTGACAATCCTCACGTGTGAATAGGAAATTTTGTATGGAAGAAAGGTGGGTTGTGATTCCGGTCCACTGAGGGTGTGATACAGGGGGTAAATGAGGCACTGTATCAATGGGCGTTAAGAGGTCAACCGGTCGCTGAAAGATTTAGGCGATGAAGAACTAATAGGTAGGAGGGCAATGTTTGAGAGGATCCGTCATGATTAAAGAATTTGGTGATGTCGGTTCAAGGGGTTTCTCGTCTAAGGATGATGAAAAAAGTGGCGAGCCTTCCTCTTGTATAGCAAGAGTGGTAGAAGGAGATGTCTGGGAAATAGATAAGTTAGATAACATTTGCTCATAGTCTTGCAAGGATGTGGTGTAAGAAGGCTCATCTGTGAGAAGAGAACTCTGGGTGGTTAATTCATTTATGGGGTAAAGGAACGGCAAGGATTTTGTCTTGTCTTGATGGTGGTGAAGGGGGTTCGGGTCCCTGCGTTAGTGAAGAGGCTTGATTCAGAATTTCCTCGATAGAATCTTTTGCTTGGGAGTCGAAGACCACATGGATTTCATGAACACATCTCCTCGGCTGAAGATATCTGGTTTATGTTACTGTTAGAAGAGTGGTTT
The DNA here is from genome assembly GCA_019776745.2 of Taxus chinensis. Lineage (NCBI taxonomy): Eukaryota > Viridiplantae > Streptophyta > Pinopsida > Cupressales > Taxaceae > Taxus > Taxus chinensis. The sequence goes on from JAHRHJ020000708.1 coordinate 3,767, forward strand.
GGGAATGGGTTTGTTGAAGATTTTCAATTTTCGGTTAGCAGGGGCGTTAGGATTATTGAGGGTTATATCCCTGCATCAACCATTTCCTGCACTAATGTTTTTTCAACATCTTGCAGTTTTCATGACTGTGTCCCTTCACGCGGGGAAGTTACAGAATCTTTTCTTTGTACCAAGAAGGTTAGCAGCGGGTGCAATCAAACCCGGAGTGAGGTTTACCAGGAGGTTAAGGTAATAGCTCCTGCTTTGAGCAATTTTTCCAATATCACACCATAAGTTTTCTCCTAAGGGAGTCTAATTGATGCTCGGCTTTATACTTATAGGTGAGTTTTTGGCGGGTTGGTAGGTATTAGATGTGTTTGGGAATGTGACAATACGGTGTACAGCTCCGTTCTGATTTCGAAGCTAACAGTCGATGCGGTTGCGGATTGGTGGTGTTAGGTTTGTTGGTGGAGTATTGAGGTTCGGAAAATTAGGGTTTTTGTTGCGCAACACAAATTTCTCTTACTCTAAGGCTCAAATCTCTAGTTTGAGACATAGTAAAGGCCTCATCAAAGGGCGGAAGTTGAATTTGAGGGTAGGCGAAATGTGCTTAGCGCAGGGCCCCCGGTAAAGAGTTCGATAAGTTCATGCCTGAGCCAAGGCATAAGTAGCTGGTTGATAAGGGCCCGCCATCGTCAAACAAAATTGCGACTAGATTCGTCTTTCCATGTCGGATGATAGAAGAGGTCGGTGACGGTACTTTCTTGGCAATGTTAATGGAGAACTGCTACAAGAAGATTGGGCTAATTGGTTAAAGAGAAGATTGAGGCTGGGTAAAGCACTGTACCACTCCAAGGGGGTCATGATAAGGCATGGGGAAAGGTGCAGAGTAGTAGTAAGGCATCATAATGAGCAATCAGATAGCAGGCATGTCGAAATGATCGCAGTGTTGTTGAGGATCTCTTACAGTAAAATGAGTAAAGTTTGGTAATTACCATTGAGGGGATATGAATGAAGGGGGACAGAAGGATGAATCAGGCTCCTGAAAAAACTTGCTCGTATGTCATGGTTGCTATGGCTTCCTGAAACAGAATCCTCCAGATTTTGCATCTTGTCCGTTCATTTGTTTAATTAAATTAGTGGTTGGCTGAGTGGAGGGATGGTGCAGTTGCCCGTCAACAGAGGAGCGATGGGCCAAAGGCCACCACTCGAAATGGTGGGTGTTGGGGTTTAAATGTTGATAAGGTATTGAGGACAAATATGTTGAGGTGACCGAATAGGGATGTCCTATATAAGATGTTGAAGGTCACTGGATACGTGTGTGGAAATGAAAAGGTGGGCGGAGCTTGAGAAGGAAAGCTTATGTGGATAGGTGGTAGAGAGCAAGTTATGAAAGGATCAGTCTGCAAGAGAGACGAGGTAGGATCAGTTAGTGGTAATGATATGTGGGGCCCTAGGTTAACCAAAGGAAAGCCAATCTGTGCCGTATGAACCCCTGAAGCCGCTGAGTTGGGAGACGGGGCTAAGGATGAAGAAGGCAAGGTGGAGTTATCAGGTGGGGTAGGAGCTAAATGAGTAGCTATACTAATAGGCATACCAACAAGGAGTTGACCATCAGGTGTACGGTCAGGGGCATGAGACAAATAGTATGTACACAGCGCTAGGATTAGCGTCCAAAAATTTCACAAATCCTTATCTCCTACAGGGATTTTGGGAACCTCACTGGTGTCCGTAGGATTCTCCATAGGATGTGAAAGGGGTGATTCAGGCAAAGGCACAGAATAGGCATGTGAAACCATGGCTGCGGCTTGTTTCCGAATGATAACAACCATAGACAAGAGTACACAGTAGGGTTTTTCAATCTATCAGGAACAGAAACAACAACCACAAAAGGTTGGAATTGGTAGGTTGCTGGTTTGTCAGGAACTGTGAAAGACAGTAACCGATATCGGTCAGGTAACTGATGTCGGTCAGACTATAGCCGGCGTCGGTAAGTTAACCGATGTCGGTAGAATAGGACCGGTGTAAGAAGCTGTAAGAAGTTGTTGATTTGGGGTTAACAATGCTTAGTATGCCTACCAAACTGTTCTGAAGTGATCACTGAAAACAGTGTATGACAGAGAAACAAAACAGAACTAAAAACAAAGCAAGATGCACAAGAAAATCAAGAGACTAACCCTAGGATTAGTTTTAATTATTGTGGGCTTATGCCTTAGACGCAAGATGATGTCAATCCTAAACAAAAGACCTAGGGAAATGTCAAGTTTGTTTTGGCTTATAAGGTTACCTCAATCGGGCGGAGGAATACCACGGAAAAGGGGGGATGTTTGAGCTGTTGTGTTGATTATGATGTGATTTGGTATGTGTTGTGTAGTGAAAGTAAGATTAATTTCTTGTCAATACCATGGATATCACCCCCCCACGTGTACGACCTGTTACTTAATCTACGTTCACTAGAATTGAAAACAGCAAGCAAGAATGTGATGCACGTGTTTTTAAACCCAAATCGAAAATGATATTCGATGAAGCAAAGGAGATGACTTTCACTAATGCAAAGATGTGAAAGCAAGACAAAATTCTTTTACCAAAATGACAAAATATTTGTGAATATTTAGTAGAAAGAAACAAACAGCAAGTATGCTCCCTATATGAAAGCAAGCAAGAAAGAAAGAAACCCGAAATGGGTCCCACCGGGCGTGCCAAAATGTTTCACACAGAATGTTTCAGTTCTTAGAATAGAGTTGCTTCTATCCTTTCATTCTCTTGAGAAACAGATAAGGGTTAGGGCTAGGAGGAATACCTGTTGAATGTTTGAGGGTGTGCGTACCCATAGAGAGAGATCAGATCAGATCGATTGCGAAGAACTCCTTTTTTGTCTAGGAAGGACTACCTGCAAGTAAGAATACAAGACCACCAGATTTGTAGTTAGAAAATAAATGAGGGAATTGCCTTGGGCCCAGGAAATATTAGACTTCCTTTCAAAGGTGGTCAGTTCCCCTGCTTAATACGAATTAACACAAATTCTAACAAAGAAGTTATTGCAAAATTACAATTTAATTATCCTTCGTTAAAAGCAATAGAGGAAAGGCTAGTTTTGGTTTTGAGTCACAGTGACCGATGCTGGTCACTGTACAACTGACTACGATTAGACACCGGTACCGGTTTTGCTGATAACCGATATCAGTAGGCGCAGTGATTTAGGGGCTTTTAATTAAGGTTGGCTATGAGGTGGATATGGTGTTTATAAGGCTGGTAAATGATTAGGGATAAGGCAATGGGGTGATGGAGAAGACTCAGAGAGTACAGAGGCTGTTCTTGGGGGCAATGTAAGGGTAGAGGAATGATAGTTAGATGTAGGGTGTTACCACGTAGTGTAGATCTAGGAGTAGACTTATAATTACTATGATTCAGAAGTTCAAGAAATGTTATTAAAAGAACGTACAAGACACTACTTACTAGTTTCTGATGAAGATACAGGTCCAAGGACTGTGATGACGAAGGCAAGGCTCAGGTGGGATGATCTGGCAATCAAAGATGAGCTATCTTCTCTCCCAATGCTTGGATGAGTGTCATGGGTGCTCTAGTTACTCAGTTTCGATCTTGGGCTTGATGTCCTTCTCTGCAAACTCTTCTCTTTTCTTCACTTGTCTCTGCTCTCCAAGTGAATTCTGGATCTTCATTTCTTTCCAAAAATTCCCGATCCTTTTTTTTTGGTTGGGGGAGGTCATTTACAGGGATCCGATGGCGGTTACGTAACCGACGGCGGTCGAGTAGGAACCGATGTCGGTTAAGTCAAAGTGGGCTATTTTTAGTAAAATAGCCAACTTTCCCTCCTTTTCTCTCAAGAGATTAGTTGTGGGCTTGGTCAAGTCATTATTAGGTTAGTTTTGGTGGGGTGTGGGTGAGGGTAATTAGTCATGGGTGTGGATGTAGACCAAGTTATAGGTCTTAATTATGTTAGTTTAGGGTTAGGGCTAGGTCATGATGAGGTGGCAAAATGAGGTGGCAGGTTTGAAAATGTGGATTTATTAATTATTAAGGTAAGTAATAAATAATTGTGCAAGGTTTAGGTGGTGAGGTTAGGTTGCGAAATGAGATGTGGGGCACAGGGTGTCTAAGACACCTAATTTGGTGTCTAACCTCCATGGCTGACCCATTAGGGGTCCTTCCACTCCGTCCGTAACACCACCTCCACATCAACCTATGACACATCATCCATATCAATCTACCCACATACTTGGTGACCACTGCACTGATCCCTTGGAAGGTGTTTTTCAATGCCTCACTCTGGGGGATTACCACCTATATAGTGTCAACACCTTCCTTACTCCACATGAGTATGGAAGCCTCCACCCACACCCTCACTATGATCACCATATAGGATAACACCTCCTTTATGGTCCTCCTCGCCTTTATACTAAGTCCCCACCTATGGGGGACTTGATACTACCACCACCTACACACCTGAACCACCATCACAACCCCACCCATTTTCCACTAACTTCCAATCACTTACCAATCGTTGTTTTGACACCCCACACCTTCCTGCACCACTGTGCATGGAATGGTTTTTGTTTTAGATTTTACAAGCAAGGTCACCATACTGTTATTCCATGTAGCACTTGTAAATATAAAGATTGTAGTGGTATCGGCTTCCTCGAACCTCCTACCAAACAGGCCTGTATTGAATTCATTGAGGACCCTAGCCCTCCTCCACCTTTACCTTCATCACCACCCTCACACTGATAGAGTCGATGGATCCTAAATCTATCCCTCCTAACTTTTTTTTTTCTTAAACACAAATTCATTTCCTTGGGGCCTTTGACTTATCAACGCAAAGGTGAGGCCCCTTCTACTCTCCCATTCCTGTATCTTGAGATGATCAATGATAATGACATACACCTACCATTAACGTCGTTCAATGTCAGGATGATGAATCCATAATCACCTACCTTGGTGCAGAAGACTCATATATTCATCGGTCGTTACCTTCTAAGATGCAAACTATGTTGAATAAATCGACTATTGAGATCAACATTCATATTCAGGACGACCCGCGCATCCTAAAGATCAGACAATCTTTAGATGTTACTAAACAAGAAGCCATCACTTCCTTTCTCTGAGATCATAACCATGCTTTCACTTGGTCTTACGCAAACATGCCTAGTATTGACCCCACCATAGTGGTCCACAATATCGTAACCATTCCTGATGCCAAACTTATCAAAAAAAAAGCTGAGGAAAATGCACCCTCACATTTCTCTTCTCGTCAAAGAATAACTTCAGTGTCTTCTTTCCATTTCCTTCATCTTACCCATTGATTATCCTCGTTGGATTTCTAACATTGTCCTTGTTACTAAAGCAACAGGGGGACTCTGCATTTTCATGGACTTCTGAGACCTCAACCTTTCCTACCCGAAAGATGACTTTCCCTTGCCCGATATTGATCAACTGGCGGACCTTACCACGGGTCACGAGATGCTATCACTCATGGATAGTTTCTCGAGTTATAACCAAATATTACTCACTCCAGAGGATCAACATAAGACCACATTCATTACCCCTTAGGGAACCTTTTTATATCGAGTCATGCCTTTTGGCCTTAAAAATGCTAGTGCTACATATCAGCGTGCTATGACCTACATCTTCCATGATATCATGCATCGCATATTGAAATTTGAAATGATTTTGTGGATGATCTCTTGGCTAAATCTAAATGCTGCACCAAGCACCTCATTGTCCTTGAAACGATGCCTTACCAGCTTTGAAATTCCTTACACCTTTAAGGAAGTCCACGATGAGATTTGTGAAGGCCACTTTAGTGGTCTCGCTATCACAAAATGCATTCTCTGTCTAGGCTATTACTGGACAACCCTGAACCGTGACTGTTGCGATTATTTCAAATGTTGCATAAACATTCCAACCTTCATCATACACCCAGTCATGCCTTACAGGTCACTCGTGACCTTTGGCCCTTCTCTCAATGGGGTTTGGATATTATCAGAGAAATCAATCCTCATTCTTCCCAAAATGCCATCAATGGATCATAACCACTACCGAATACTACAAAAAATGGGTGGAAGCCATACCAATCATCTCCATGAAAGCCGAGAAAATATGTGAGTTCATTAACCATCATATCATTTGTCACTTTGGTATCCCTCATCACCTCATCACTGATAATGGGAAAATAATTCAAAAACAAAACCCTACTGCGAAAACTTTGCGATGCCTTTAACATTTAGCTTAGTTTCTCCTCACCTTATTACCCAAAAAATAATGGTCAAGCTGAATCCAAGCCAATAAAACCCTCAATAAAAATTCTCATGAAAGTGGTTTGACGATACTGGGAAGGATTGGCATACACACATTCCTTTTTCTCTATGGGCATACCACAACTAGTATTCACACTTCCACTGCAGCTACACCCTTTTCACTGGTCTATGGTACCGAGGCTGTTCTACCTCTTGAAGTCCAAATCCCCTCACTTTACATTCTCTCTCCATGACATGCTTACTGATGATGAATTTTGTTAGGACCGCTTAGCACAACTAGAATTATTAGATGAATGTCGTCTTAATGCTCTAGATCACCTTCAAGTTTATCAACAACATATCAAACATGCTTATGAAAAACATGTTCATGAACAAACCTTCCAAGTTGGTGACCTCATCCTTGAAGGAAAATCAACACGTAACCAAAGTAGAGAAAAGTAAATGGGGAAAATTTGCTCCTAATTGGCTTGGACCATACATCGTAACTCATACCTATAGATCAGGTGCTTATCGTTTGTCTTCGCTTGAGGGTAAACCCAAACCTGAGCCCCTTAATGCCTTGCATCTTCGACCATTATACTGTTGACCTCTAGTCCTACATCACTATTTATCTAATTTCATGCTTCGTCCCTTGAGCCATTTACCTTTTTCACATCTCATCTCCCAACGATTAAACAAGAATCATGTGATTACCCGTCACCCTTTTTCCTTATCTTAAATATGTGCACCACGGCTCTGCACATGACATGATTCTCATGGATACCTCTTTTCGTCTTCTTTTAGATGAGATCCCATGGTCATTCACCCTTACCTTCTCAACAAGAACCAAATGCTTCATTATAGTCTCGTCCATGACTTAAAAGCCAAAAAGAAAAAAAAAAGAAAAAGAAAAAGATGAATCCCTCTGAAGGACATCTTCCAAAATAAGGAATGCAACTCCTTGAGTCAAAATTCCAATATAAAAGATGAATCCCTCAAAAGGACATCTCTTCACCCTCAATTGTCACTATCAAGTAGACTGCTCCCTTGAAGGACAGATATAAACAGCTCACAACTTTCTACATAGTTTTCCAAAAAGAAGACTATTTTCTCAAAAATCAAAATTCAGAAGCTTCCCGCATCGATCAACTTCGCGAAGACCTCAAGGAGACATATATTCATCCCATATAGACTTCCCACATCGATTAGTCTATCTAAAAAGTCAAAAAGAAAAAAAAAAAAATAAGATTTTTTTCGTCATGGACTTGCCTATTGTGATCTTGGCTCTATTGCCCAAGGCATTCTACTTCCCATTTTATGACCCAATTACCTGCACCTCCCTCTACCATTGTCTTTTCACTTCATATCTCAAGGGACCTGCTGAACCAATGACATTTTGTGATCATGTGACTATTCGTCACTCTTAGAATTATCAATCATGTAATGTATTTAGGGTATTATGTTCACTAGCCTATCTATAGATGTGTTTCATACGTTTTGATCCTTGTCCAATCGGGTGGCTTTCTTACCCCCCCTTATCTTTTCTCTTCTTCATTACCTTTTGATCTTCTTCTACAAGACTTGGTCCTTGACACCTATATTTTGAGATTTTCAATCCAACCTACGACCTAATCACCCTACCTATCAACATTATATTCCACTATCACCTATCGACCCACCTCATACTTATGACCTAAACCACAATTATGCCCCACCTACCAACTCATTTTCATCTTCTTCCCTAGCTTATGGGAGAACTACATCGGTCTGAGGTCCCTTTTCGCCAGGACTATGTAGGCAGCACTTCCAAGGCATGGGGCCCTGGAAGGTTAGCTCGGCCACTCTTTACCCTAACCATTTTCCCCACCTTTACCTAATTTCCTGTTCATATCAAAAACCTCAACATCTAAACCATATACCACAATACCTTTTACCACTTATATTATTTCACATTTTCATACATAACCAACATTTTCCACATTTTACACTATCTCATGCATTTATATTGCCATTTGTTATCAAAATACTGAAATGAACATCCATGCCTAAACAAACCTGACTCAATCCATGCCTAAACCGACCTGACGTGATCCATGCCTAAACCAACATGACTCAATCCATGCCTAACCAACCTAACTCAACCATGCCTAACAACCTAACTCAATCCATGCCTAAACCGACCTGACTTGATCCATGCCTAAACCGACCTGACTCAATCCATGCCTAAACAAACCTAACTCGATCCATGCCTACACTGACATGACTTGATCCATACGTAACCTGACCTAACTCGATCCATGCCTATCACCTAACTTGATCCATGCCTTTAAACCTGACTCACATCCATCACTGACTTGACTCGATCCATCATCTGACTCGATCCATTCCATCCATGACTCTATCATGCCTAACTCATATGTGTCCATCACACATCATAATGAAGTATCAACTCGTATCACATCACAATACATGTATCTCAATCAATATCATCTATGCCTATCTGATACATGGCTATATACTAATGTACAATTTTAGCACATAAATGTGTACAATCCAAAATAATCATCATCGTAGCTCGCAGGCCGGCTATCCATGTACAAAAATACAATTTCTTTGGCTCGCAGGCCGGTAGCATGTAGGTCCAATCTTAACAATCATCAATATAAAAATGACTCTGGCATTTGCAGGCCAGTACCTCATAGTGTCGAATGCCATCTGACCCCTTATAATGTTGGCTCATCTACGTCCTCAGCCTGTGCACTGTGTCTCTCTTCGACCCTCATCCACAACTCACTTACACTACATCCACCAACTCTCATATACTAGTATGCACTCTCCCAACTTTACCCTATGAGTCACCCCTACCACTCGATTCTATCCGTGGTGGTCTCACCCTCTACCCTAATCCTTACCCAACCCACTCCTCCTTTTTGTACTCTGTACTTGAACCCACTCCCTCTCTACCTGTATCTTACGGCCTACCTTCTTTCCCATCTATATCTACTGCTCTAACCCATTTTTTCCCTGTATTTATGGCCCCATTTCCACTTAGGATCACACCTGACCTAACCAGTTTCCTCTATAACCACCACCGGTATATGCCCTTTCACCACCATCGATCATCTGTTCTTGATGATCCGATGCCACTCCCTACTCCATGACCGATGTCAACTCTACTATCGCAACTGCCGGTCACTGTGGTGCTGAACGATGTCGAAAACTCTCCAACCTCATTCTCTTTTATATTTTCAACCAAGGGCAACACATTCTACCCAACCAAACCTCTTTATCACCTTCTTAACTTCCGGTCCCAACATTGACCCTATCATTCCAACCTACCCCAACCCATTCAATATCCATTTTACCTCCAATTTTTCCAAATTTTGAAAACTTTCCCCCCAAACCCCAGCATTTCTTACATCCCATTTTCTAACATGGACTTACATCAACATTAGGGTCTCAAAAATCATATCCAACCAGAGGTTTAAAGCTCTACCTGATCTCATACATCCACTGACGTGGTGGCACCTGTAGCTCTAACGCGCTGTATGGGTGGACCAACCTCCAGCCACTCTTCGGCCTCTACCATTTAAGCCCAACTTGACCTCCAATCCTCCACCAATGCAATTGTACTCGACCTGATCTCAGTGACCCCACCTCTCGCCCAATACAATCTCACCATATGTGGCTCACCAAACAAGTTCTCTGCTATATTCTTTTGTCCTCTTCCTCTTTTCTTTCTTCTTGTCCTTTTCTCCTTTTTCCAAATGCAGCGAAATGACTTTTAAAAATGTGGGTTTTCTGCTTTGTATACCCTACCCGACCCGATCTAATGTCGGTTAACTCTTGACCGCTGTTACTAGTCTGATGCACTAGACTATCACCGTCAGTTCCCCTACACCGTCATTGGTTCATACCTTAACCAATGTTGGTTATACTAAACCTCTCATTTTGCCTCACATTTACCTCATTTTCCTTTACCTCTTCTTTCTTTTGCCCTCCATACACCTATCTGGACCACTTTACCTTCACCTCTAGCCCTCCACCTTCTTTAACCTCCTCATGTCCACTAATTGACACCTTATTATTTTACCCCTCCCTGATGACCTTATCCCGTGCTGTGATCTTGATAGGTGTTGGACCTAGACCATTGCTAGTGACCCTTGACCTCATGTGTTCGCTATACCTTATGGCACTGTTACATGTGTTGATTGACCTAATGACCTTACCTAGCCTATTAACTCGTGACTATTTATCCTGACCCTACCTTTGGTGTACTGGAACATACCTAAATGTTCCTACACCTAACCTATGTTGTGTTTCCTGACCATATCCTATACCTTGGATACCAAATTCACTTTAACCTTGTTTGGATAAACCTATCGACCTTAGACGATGTAGAGTTTTCCTGCTCTTCAACCCAGTAGCATGCTGTAGTTTATACGTGTGCATGTAATTGACTGTTACTACCTTTGACCCTGACCCATTACCTAGATTTCCCAAGTGGACCTTTCACCCTCTTCCCTTGTACCCACTTACCTTTTCCTCACACTTACCTTTTATCAAACCACTCATCGCTTCAGCATGCTATCTCGTCAGTTCCTAGTTTGAGGGGATCACCTTCACCCTCATGGGACAACCACATCTTATATTTGTCAGCATCGCTTACCAATACAAGCTACACAACAAAAAAGGGAAAAATGTAGACACTAAAATTAGGTCACACTCCCCCTTTGTACCTCATCATATAAGCCCCCCTTTATTACATCTACCTAGCCATGACCCCCTTCACCCTACAAATATTAATTAATTAAATTAATGCTTTATCCTCACTATATTTATTATTTAAATATATTATTTAAATAATATCTACACATATAGTTCACTTAGACACCTCACCAAGCTAACTCAACCTAAGACCTATTCTTAGCAAGTTACCATAACTAACTAAGACTTACCCAAACCCTAAAAATCAATGCCTACATTCCCTCTAACCACATTTCCACATGCTCACAAGAAGCTCCCAGTCTAATCCATGGGATAATGACACAAGATCCAAGGAAATCAAGAGGATCTCCCTAGTTTAGTAAACCTAGGAAATCCCACCTTGACCGATGTTGGTTTCCCCGAACCATCACTGGTTAAGCTAGACTACCATCAGTTACCCCTTTTAACCCCAAAACAACCTTATTCTCAAGGTTGGAACTTTGAAGTGGGAAGTTGGAATCAAGAAAGTTGACGAGAAAGACCACATCTCAAAGAGATAACACATCTTTAGAGAGCCAATTCTAGTGGAGAACTCACATCCAAGGAAGGAGATTGAGCATCTTCTCCTGCATAGCCATCCTGAGCCATGATTCTGATCTATCCAAGTAAAGAGGAGTGTGCATGCAGCCCATACAGAAGATTTTTTTCAGTTGGTGATCACTTACAACCTTCAAACCCATCATCAACACCTCCATCCCTCACACACAAGCCTTTACGAATGGAATCCAAGTAAGTACAACATCATACTTTCCTGGTTATTTCATTTCACCATCATTTTTATCATCCATTGTTTATCTTGCTCCCTATTGACCATCTCCAACATTTTACCTCCATAGACCCAAAAAAACCTCACAAAAACCTACTCCAGTCACCCAATACCTCATCCTGACCAACCAAATCCTTTGTGTAATCACAAAGGAGACCAAAATCCCATTCTGTGACATTTCCAGATCTCACAGTAATTAACACTGGTTATACCTAACCGCCATCAGTCACCCCTAACTGACACCGGTCTCTGTGTTTTCCCACACATCCTTAAATAGAGACCTATCCACCTAATTTTATCTCACCCTCACTCACTTCTGACCTACCTGAGACCTTTATCAGACCTGCAGAACCCAGAACCAGTTATTTGACCTGTGGATTCTATTCTAGCTTAGCCTGTTAGATTAGATCTGTTTTCTTATTGTGTTTTTAAGTGAGATACCTAAATCATTTCAAAATAAAAATAGGATTTACTTTGTTTACAACATTAATTTGTTTAAAATAGTGGACTGACAACCATCTAGGAAGTATCATACTTCTCAGATCTAGCTCACGCTAGGAAGTTCACTGCCCATATTGTTTAATTCTTTATGGTGGTCTTGCTTTCACTACAGGTAGTTCCTCCTAGCCAAAAGGAAGCTCTCAAGGTTAGTTGTGGATTTGAAAGTCATACGCGTGCAACAACCCATCAACCAAAATTTGAATAGGTATTTCTCCTATGCTCGTTACCCTATCTGTTTCATCAACACTTCTAAGAAACAATCTAAGAAAAAGATGAAACACTCACCTTTTGAAAAAAAATGACTTGGTTGTCGACTTGTCTTAGAGAGGAGGCCTGCATGGCAGAGAAGGTGGTCCACATGGTTTGCATGCATGAAGGAGTGTAAAAAATTAGGGCTTTGCACCACAAAACTAGATCTGAGTGCTTCTTTTATTTTTGTTGATGCCTCTGTTTGACCATTGTTTTTATTAAAGGGCATGTCCACCATTTTTTTCTTTTACAGGTTATGGCCAATGATATTACTTTACTTACTATAGGTTGTAGGTTGGTTGGAGGGATGTGAGGAGGGAGGATAGGATGGTTCACTCTCCCTTCACCATTTTCTGTTTGTGCAGGTTCTTTGGTCAACGTGTTTTTGATGCAGGTGCAGACTTGATTTTGTCCTCCATTGAGAAAACTTTTGGATAGAAAAATAAATGGAACATGAATGACATGAATTTGGAGGTCTGACTTTGTCCCTTACCCTGTCATGACCATTCCCATTCTCCAGTGCAGGAGGACATGGGGAACCCTATAAATACTTGATAACTCAACTCGGTATGTATGATCATTAATGAAGTAAGAGACTTCATGGGAATGAGTGCAAGAGTTCTAAGTGCTGGAATTTTATTTTGTAGAAGAAAGAGTTTGATAAAACAAATTAACTCAAGTAGTTGGGAGGAACTGTGAGACATTGTCAATTTCCTTGCTCACTTATTATAAAGTTTGTATCTCTTATAATTTGAATTGTCTTCAATAAAATTAAAAGGGAAGAAATATTTGTTTTCCCTTCCCAACTCTGTTTTCCTCCTCTTCAGGTTTCATAGGATAAAAATCCTTGGCATATGTGTGTTTTGATTCATTTCTCTTTGCAAATTCTAGCTCTAAGGAATAAATAATTCAATCACTAGCTCAACTGTCATTTTCTAATTGGAAAGTAGGACAATAGTATATTTTGTGATTATGTGAAATATTCCAAAGTAGATAGTTTACAAATCATTTTGGTATTACAGTTAACAAGTATCACAGGACTATGGTATTATTCTTGGATTTGTATGACAGTGATGATAAGATCCAAAGGCGAAGAGGCTTTACCTTGCAATCCAGATATTTCTACAAGGAAGTGGAAACAAAGAATTTGGGGACAAATTGAGGAAGAGAACTTGGTCCATAGAATTGAGATGTTGGAGACCATGATGGATAGGATTTTAGAAGACAAGAAAAACTTGCAAATTTGCAGAAGATGAATTATGTTAAGCAAGACTCCATGGACTTAGTGGTTTGAGGCTTAGCCAAAAATTTGGCATAGGGAGGAGCCACCATGAGGAATAATATGGGGAAGAGTGCATGAAGAAGAGACTTCAAGTGGAAAGAGAGAAGGCATAAAATTTGATCATGCTCCTTTTAAAGTTGAAACAAAAGTTGAAATTAAAATCTTTGAAGGAAAAGTAGATGTAGAATTCTTGATAAATGGTTAAAACAATTGGAATTCTACTTTAGCAGTCTGAATAATGTCACTGAGGATATAGAGGATCACCTTTTCATGTCTCAAAATGGAGGGTCATGCTCTATTTGGTTTGGTGGGAAACCCATCTAGCCACTTATGAAAAGAAGAAATGATCCTATTGTGAAATCTTGGCATAGAATTTCAAAGAATTACTTAGAGCTAACTTGATATTTGGCCACAAGACTGACCAAATGATTAAATGGTAGTATTTTAGACAAGGAAGTGGTCAAAGTGTGCAGGACTATACTATATGAGTTTTGGAAAACAATCCATGTTGTTGAATATGGACTTGGAGGATGAGGATATTCTGACAAAAGTAATTGGGAAGCTTCACACTCACCTTTGAAGAAAATTCATCTCCATGAAGCCCAAATATCGCAATGAGGCGTGTGTGTAGGAATATTATATAGATGATGTAAAATAATAAAGGAGAGGAAGATCCGAAGGCAAAATAGTCACACAAATCAGCTTTAAAAGAAAGAACATGTCAAACAAGTAACAAAGGTAAGTTGAAAGGGAAAGGTAAACAAGATGCCACTACTTTAAATACTTGTAAATATCCCAAGAATTTTTGCAATAACTGTGCTATCAATGGTCATACTGACACTACCTGTTGGAAGTTGCATCAGGAGTTACATTTGAAGAACATGAACCAAGGACTCTAAAGAAGTCCATGACAAATAAAGATAGAAGGATCTGGTGGAAATATAAGATGACTCTGAAAAATGTAGATGAGAGGCTTGGATGCCCGCCACCAACATGGATCAGCTAGGAAGAGGAGATGAGTAACTATTCCAGATAAAAATCAGATCAAGAAGAACTAAGGTAAATGCTTTGGTTGATACGGGTTCTCAGTCTAACTTGATTTCTAAACAGTTGTAAAGAAGCTTGGTCTTGAGACTTATGAGAATCCACACCCTTATCCTTTGGGTTGGGTGAAGAATGGTGTTGAAATTTAGGTAACAAACAAATGTAAGGTCAGTTTTGGGATAAATTCCTAATATATTGATGTATTGGAACCATTGATGTTATTCCACTTGATGCATTTGATGTTGTTTTCAGAAGTCCTTGTTGTATATCAGGGATGCTATATTTATGAGAAGGGGAGAAATGATACAGATGGGTCAAGGATGGGATCAACTACAACATCTGGGCACACTATTTATAAGACATAGGTTACCATGGTGAGTGCTAACCAAGCAAAAAAATGACTTATTCAAGAAAATCATAATCAATTTTGTTTACTTTTATTAAAGGATAAACAAGATGGGGTAGAAGTTTCATTGATTAAGCTAACCAAGGAAAACAGGATTTGGATAGTATTATTTAGTCTTTTCAGGAATTTTTTCAAACTCCCAGTGGGTTACCACCAAAACGGGAAGTAGAGCATGAGATTTAGTTGTTGCCAGAGTCCCCTCTATTGAACATCGGATTGTATAGGAAATTGTTGTTGGAGAGTACTGAAGTAAAGAAGCAACTTCAGGAACTACTAGACTAGGGTGTATACATCCAAGCACCTCACCATGTGGTTTCACCTATTGTGATGGTTCTAGAAGAAGGATGGTTCTTGGAGAATGTGCATCGACTACCATGCTTTGAACAAGATCACCATAAAGAACAAATATCCACTTCCAAAAATCATAGATGATCTCTTTTACCAGCTTCTAGCATGCCAAATTATTCATGAAGTTGGATCTCAAGTCAGGTTATGACCAAGTTAGAGTGAAGGAGGAGGATATATGGAAAACATTCCTTCAAGACAAAATAGGGTTTGTATGAGTGGTTAGTACTTCCATTTGGTTTATGTAATGCACATGCTACATTTATGAGATTGATGAATGATGTATTACGAGTTTTCATATATTCATGTGTCATTGTTTATCTCGATGATATCTTGATTTTTAGTAACCACATGGGAGGAACATCTAACTCATTTGAGCCACGAGTCTTGCAAGTTCTCATGGAGAAACAATTGCTTGTAATATGAAGAAATGTGAATTTGCCAAACAGTCACTTGTCTGTCTTGGGCATTGTGGTTAGAGGAGGAGAGCTACGAGTGGATCCAAAGAAGGTGGAAGCCATCACCAACTGGTCCAACACCAATAGGAGCCACAAAGACTATGAGTTTTTTGGGAGCAATACATATACATGTGAAGTTCATTTCTGAGCTTCTCCATGATTGCAGCACCTCTACACATAGTTTGGCTGCAAAGAGTAAGGGTTTTTGACTGGGGTAAGGAACAAGATAATCAATTTTTGAGTTATTAAAATACAAGATTAGTCATGCACCAGTACTTGCTCTTCCTAATTTGTAGTAGCCCTTTGAAGTAGAAATAGATGTCAGTGATTATGCTATGGGAACAATGTTGCTTCAGGGAGGTAAACCGTATGTTATCATTTGAAACTTTTACACTTCAGTAAGTTAAAGGATATTCAGTATATGATAAGGAAATGTATGCACTAGTTCAGAAAATTAAAAATGGAAGCATTATTTGTTGGGTAAAAAACTATTGTGCACACTGACCACAAACCTCTCCAGTATTTGCAAGCACAGTCTAAATTGTAGCAGGCAAGACACTACAAATGGATGGGGTTCCTTCAGCAGTTCCATCTGGTGATCAAATATAATAAGGGTAGTACAAACTTTGTGGCAGACATGTTTTCTAGGCCACCTACACATAGGATAAAATCTCCTACTTGGACACTATCTCTAGGATTGAGCCCTTCAAAAAGGAAGCTTACGGAGAGGCATATGCCCAAGACATAATTTGGGGTGACATTTCAGCAGTTGCAGTCCCAAGGGTTGAAAGGATGGGGATTGAAGATTATTATCTCAAGGATGGGCTGCTCTACTGATGGGGGAAGCTTTGTGTGCCGAAAGAAGAAAGAATTTTATTGATGAGGGAAGCACATACCTCAAAAGTAGTGGGACATTTTGGTGTTGGTAAGACCCTAGCCCACTTGCAAAGGTACGTGTATTGGCCCAATATGCAAGAAGAAGTATCAAGATTTATACGTGGATGTAAACTTTGTTGTACCAGCAAGCCTAAGACTAGGAAGGAGGGTTTGTATATGCCTTTTCCAGTACCTACTCATCCATGGGAGGACATTTCTATGGACTTTATAGGAGGATTACCTATGTCTAAACATGGCCATGAATATCTCTATGTTGTTGTTGATAGATTCAGTAAGATGTGTATTCTTATGGCATGTAAAAAGACAGTAAAAGCACATGAGGCAGCATATATTTTCTTTGCTAATGTATGGGTGCATTTTGGCTTGCCAAAGTCTATTGTTTCTGACAGGGATTCCAGATTCTTGGGGACGTTTTGGACTACTTTGTGGGACAATATGGATACCAGGTTACAGAGGAGCACAGAATTTCCATCCACAAATAGATGGACAACATAGATGTGGTAAATAGGACTTTGGTACAATTGATCAGAGGGTATAACAATAAATATCCAAGGACTTGGGATGAGTCCTTAGCCTACATTCAACATTCCTATAACCAGGTAGTACACACATCCACTATGAAGTCACCTTTTGAAGCATTCTTGGGATATCTACCTACAAATCTACCTGGACATAGCAGTTGGGAAGCAGGATGAGGAGGAGACATGAGACAAAGAGGTGACTAGAGAAAACAAATTCATTGAGAGGATCTAGAAAATCCATCTCAAGGTCAAAGAATAGTTAGAGAAATCCCAACCCAAGTAAAAAGCTAGACACGAACAACACATGAGAGAGCACAAGCTTCATGTTGGAGAGAGATATTTTCTTTACTTGAGTAAAGAGAGACTACAAGGTCAAGAACAAAAGCTCAAGCCACTATGATATGGACCCTTTGCCATATTGGAGAAGGTTGGAGAAAATTTCTTTCGACATGATCTATCGTCATTTATGAGGATGTAATCAGTAGTAAACTGTGATAACTTACACCTATATGAGCCATCCATGTTAGATGAAGATGAAGGATTACAGTTGCTACCATCCATTGAGGATTGCATCTTAGAATCATAAGGTGAATTAGAGGAGGATGTAGTGCTGCAACAGAATTTCAAAGAGACATGAAGGAGAGGTCCGCAAGAGTCTTGGTAGGTTGGAATGAAAGGAAAGACACCAAGGTAGGCCCGGTGGTACTCAAAGGAGAAAGTGAGGGAATTATTTCCTCATCTACTCCCCCACTAAGCTTTTTTGGGACCAAAATCATCCTAAGCAGGGGAGGTGTGATCCATATGGATCTACAAAAATGACTCTACTTCATCAGATAAAATCAGCCAACACCAAAGAAGGAAAATGGAGAAAAAGGAGGTTATTGTTTGCATTATAATAGAACTACCTACTCTACAGAGTGGTGGCTAAATAACCACCACCCAACCTGAGTTGGAATCTTGTAACCACCATCCATCTAGGGTGGAGGGTCTTGTGACCACCCATCTGCTCCGGGCGGTGGTCATATCACTTGTCAGATAGAAAAGTAAAATGGATCTTGAATGGACAAGAATTCAGAAAGCGTCTGACTTTTTCCCTTCTCCTACCATGACCTTTCTCATTCTCCAGTGCAGTGGAGGACATGGGGAAGGATATAAATACTTGGGGAGAAGAAATGAATATATCATCAGAAGCAAGATACTTCATGGGAGTAAGTGCAATAGTTATAAAGTGTTGGAATTGAGTTTGTAGAAGAAAGGAGTGTTTAGGAAGAGTAATCATCTCAAGTAGTTGGGAGGAAGTGTGAGACATTGTCAATTTCCTTTCTCACTTATTGTAAAAGTTTGTATCTCTTATGCTTATTTGAATTGGCCAATAAAGTTAAAAAAGGGAAGAAAGAGTTGTTTTCCCTTCCTAACTAGTTTTCATCCTCTGGAGATTTCCGGGACAAAAATCCTTGGCGTATGTGTGTTTTGATTCATTTCTCTTTGCAAATTCTAGTTCTAAGTCATAAATAATTCAATCACTAGCTCATCTTTATCATTTTCTAATTGAAAGTAGGCTCATGCAAAATTTAGTTTGTGATTATGTGAACTATTCCAAAGTAGCAGAGATGAGGATTAGGTAGGTTTTCCAGGTCATGATGGGGAGTGACTAAGTTAAGCCAAGGTGGAGCGATATAAGTATGGTCTTGGTGCATGGTGATAGGGATATGTTGTGAAGGGAAAACATGGACTAGCTTAGATTGAGCTGAGATGTTGATTGCAACACTATCAACATAGGTGATAAGCTCGACTCAGAAGAATTGAGCGGTTGTATGATTCATTATATCAGTAAAAAAAATTGGTTCTTGGCTCAATGACCCATTAACATGTAATGTATCAAATACTGATAAGATATCTTACCATGGCTGGTAGGTTTGAGCTTGTAGATGTTCTGAATGGAATATGGCCTTTCAGTGTCTCGTTAATATAAGAGTGGAGTCCACTCAAACATGGTGACGGGGAGATCAACTCATTAAGGATTTTTTCCGCATGGTATAGGGCTTGAGGGGTTAGAATTTCATCAGTGATAAGGTGCAAGGCTCAAACACACAGTATAATTTGAGCTCCAGTTGAGTTTACTTAAGATAAAAGTGGTCATGGGAAAGGCCGAGGTGCTCAATTCGTAGGGTATTTGTACAACTCTACTTGTAGGAGAATACAAGTACATCAGTGATTCAGGCTCATCGATTGCGATGGAGCCATGGAATGGCATAGGAAGTGGAAGGAGGTCAGTATGTTGAGAAGCTTAGAGAGATCTCAAATTATAGGTCAAGAAAATTGCGGGCTCACAATGAGCTAAGTTTTTAGTCACTAGAGAAGAGAGCTCTGTCAATCTTGCCATGGTGAAACCAACCCAGGTGTGGAGGCATAGATAAAAAATGTAGAGAAATGTTTGGGAGATAAGAAATTAAATCTTGGCATCTTGAGACTAAGCTGAAATCAACATGATTTGATGCTTAGCCTAATGCACGGGTCAATTAGTAAAAAATTCAACATGATTATAGTAAAGGTGGGATCCAAGCATTAAGCCAATTCATAGAGCTCATCGATCTCAATTGGAGTTGGGTTAGAGTTTGTACAAGACCTTCAACATAGGGAGCCTGCACCCCTAGATGAAATAGCTGTTAGGATAAAATTTATTATCCTAATATTTAATTGTGCATAGTTAATATTATTATTTAATTATATTCATAAATAATAAATTGTTATATGTCTTAAACAACCATATTTGTGGGTATGCACATTATTATATTGTTGTAAACAATATTATTTGTTTTTATGTAATTATTGTTGCTTCCCAGATGTATATTAGAAGCTTGTTTATTATGGTTTGTGGTTGCACCGGTGCAACCATGCATTTTTGTCCGGATGTATTTGGCTCTTCAATTATCTATAAAGAATTGTAGCCCATCCTATTATAAATTTTTTACTGATTGAAGATCAATAAAATCATACACAGGCTTCCGTCCCCTATTATTCAGTCAACATTTGGTACCAGAGTAGAAATTTTGAAGCTCCTGACAAGGTGTGGAGAAGAGAGTTGCAGAGGACAGAGAGAGAGGATTTTTGGAGAAGAAAACTACTTACAGCATTTGAGATCCATTGCTAGCCTCCGTGCAAGCTTCCCAGCCCCATCCCTGCAATCCCCCCACATCGGCAGGTTCCTTCTCTAGTTAAACTTGGAAGGAAAATTTTTTCTTTTGCACTTGGTGCACTCAGCACCAAGGAAAAATTTTCTTACAGGTATTGGACAATTTAAATATTAAAAAAAAGAAAAAAGTTCTCCCACAAAGTTTAGGGGTTTTACCTCTACATCTAGCGGATTGGTTAGGTACATCTACTGTATATTGGAAGTAGCTGTGCTTATTATGGAGATCTGTGCACCTGCAGTGAACAAACTACTATGTAGACCGAAACAAAGTGAATGCATTGGTCTGAGCTCACAGATTTAATTACAAAGAAGCGAAAAGCCATGTTGATAGCACTCACCGATCAACTCTGCACAGTGAAGACCTGCAGGGTTAGTTTGATGCAAATAACAAAAAAATACAGCGGCCAAGTTAGGGATTGGAGTACAGCAAAGGAGTTATTTTTGGCCAAAGGAAAATGCGGCCAAAGGAAACCGCGGCCCGATGGACAACCATTAGAACATCAAAACCAAGCCGTGTATTGTTGTGTGAAAGCATTACCAGTGAGTTGCATCGCGGAAAGGTCCTGTTCGCCCGCGCCATTTGCGCCCCCAGCACCTATTCAAAGGACCATCCAAATTAGGATTTTACTAGTGAGCACAGTTTTCTTCTACAAAATGCAGTCAGGCAGGAAGATACCCGGCCATTGAAGGAAAAAAACCGCTGTATAAGCAAAAAAAAAGTGAAAAGCTTATGTGCCCCAACACAAAAACGTGAGTTGGAACCTTGCACTACGATCGAAAGCAAGATATTAAAGCGGACTAAGGATCAAAGGCCGAGCTGACTGATAAGAAATAGCAGCCAACTGAGCCTCGCGGCCAAGTACTTTCTAATGAACCCTACGCCCTGAGTCAACACAGACCTACAATAACGTTAAAACTGCATATGTGACGGTAAATTTCATGATGAGTACAAAGCTGAAAATATGCGGCCATACAATATCAAATACAAAGGCCTGGAGGGTAAAAAGAATAAAGCTTCAGAAATGGTTTTTGGGCAGATTACCCCTAATCCATCGCAATCCTCTAACGCCATGTGGATCACCAGCAAGCCTGCCAGCCGTGGCATTCACATTTGGAGAGGTCAGGTCAATTTACTTCATTTTTAAAATACGAAATTTTCTTCAATTGATATAGTCATAGCGTATTGAGTGGATTCAGTTGGATTAGTGCAATGTGCTTTAGGAGTGTAGGAGGTCTATGAGTTTGATCCAGTCCCTACAAAAACACTCAAAAACTCTCCTTTAAAACATCTGGCAGATTTGGTAAAGAAAAATAGAAGAACTGCCATAGTTAGTAGTGAAAACCTTTTTTGAAGCACTTAACCTCAACTAAAACCCCTACTAAAATTAGCGGAGAAAACCATAAAGAAGGGCAAAATTTTTTTCTCCCAATTTGGTCTTAGTTTCTCATTCTGAGACATCTTTTTGCAAAGGGGAGACCCACCTAAAAACTGTGCATTTTTAGCTATTTTTTGTGGTTAATTTGTGGTGAGAGTCATTTTGGGATTTAGGAGGTCACCAAGGACCGAAAAACAAAAAACACTTGCCTTTCATTCACATTTTTGCAAAGTTATTTAATGTAATTGTACTACTTTAGTGTATTATACTAATTTGCAGGTTGCCATAGTCAACTGCACAAACTTTGTAACTGCTCAGAAACTTGGTAGAGAATTGTAATAAAAAAAAGTAAAATTTGGTTCTGTAACACTCACAAGATCCTAGATCTCATTCGTAGCAATGTTCGGTATATACAGTGCCTCTGGGAAGTTCTTACGGGTAAAGTCGTCGCGACTACTACTACACTTAACACCTAATATAGTTGCAACAACGCTCGTCTGGGCATCGAGCCTATAAATTGGCGGGGAGTAATAAGGTCATAGTGCACACACTATGAACCATCCCATCCGTCTATGAATGATTGCAAGACATAAATCCAGACTGATAAATTATCGTGAAGTAAATAGTGAAGTTACGCGTGCGTATGAGGATATTTCTTTGAGCCGATGTCAATAATTGCACAGACCCCTTTAAGTATTGTCTTAGTACCACGTATCGAATTCTTTCACATACGTTAATGACTCTTTCACATACCACTGGGTATATTGAAATGGCGATAGCTTCTTCCACGTATCGATGGGTATATCGTAAGGGCATATATATAAAAAGGTTCGGCATATCGGACTTACGATATATAGATTGGGAGACCTTATGCCTGGAGTGATGAGAGCCAAACCCTGTCAGTGCATCTCTGCAAAATGGGCACCAATGCCCCCAAAATTTTTTCTTCCGGATTCATAATTAGTCAGAAGAAGCATACTATGTAGCTTGGAAGAAAAAAATCAAAACACAGCTTGATTTTGAAGAAGATTTGGACTGTTGTGACTGGTACAATAACCAGATCACCAACTGAATGCAACACAGCAAAGACAATTTGATAAATCTGATCAGAAAGCAAAGCTCATTATTTTTTTTGGAGTGTCCGACGATGTGAAAAGCCCACATTCAAGATGCCACAATAGCAAAAGAAGCGTGGGATAAGCTGAGCACAATTTATGAGGCTAAGAACAAGAATGTCATAATCAATTTGTAGAGTCAGTTACACACATTTAAGTTTCAGAACAGAATGAGAAAATCGAAGCCTTCCTAAGAATAGTTGCAGAGTTAAGGGCTTCACTTCTAGCCCTAGGAGAGGAGGTCAAAGATGATGTCTTTCGTTCCCATTTTTCTAGGATCTCTCCCTCCTTCTTACCACATTTTTGTGAACAACCCTAAACCTGTCAGATACGACAATGAGTTTTGAAAAGGTTAGTAAACCTACTGCAACAAGAGGAAGCTATGCACAACAAAGATGACAAAGAGGAGCAGGCACTTTATTCTAATCAAAAATGGAGAGGAAAAGGAAAAGGAAAACCTAAATCCTATCAGAAACCCCAAACATCAAAATCAGAATCAATCATGGGGACAATCAAAAGAAGAAGACATGTCCCATTTGCACAAAAGAGGACACGACTTGCAAGAATGTTGGTATCAACACATATAATAAATGTTCATCAAGCAACTCTAGACCTCAACAACTGACAATATTACAAGGGACATATAAACTACACTATCACGGGCAGAAAAATGGGAACTAAAAAATAAGACCCCACCAGCAAGGCAATATTGTTGAGCAACAAGATCAGTCAAGACACATGAAGACTTCTTATTCATTGCTCGATCAAGTGAACCATTCCACGTCAATCTAGTGACGTCTGGTATGTTGATTTACGGGAGCCACTCGACACATGAAAGGCCATAGAAACTGGTTTATTTCAATGAGGGACACACCATCAGAAAAACCATGTTTTGTTGGGAGATGATTCTTCATATACAGTTAAGGGGATTGGAAACATTTCTCTTCCTCTTGGTTCACGCAACTGTGCAAACTATCAGATGTCTCTATATGTCCCTGGGTTCACTACAAATACCTGTCTTTCAGTCAGTCAACTGCTAGATCACAACCTAAAAATTGACTTTGATAGTTAATTCGGAAAGGAAAATGTGTCTGATTTGAGACAAATACAGAGGATCGAAAATTGTTGCAAAAGCCTCCAATTTGGGACGTATGTTTCAAGTTTGATTTTTCATTCACAAAAATGATCAAGCACTTGTGGCTAAGAACTCCACCTCTACTCAATTGTGGCATCAGAGATTTGGTCATGTAAGCTTCAAGTATCTCGACACACTTCACCGACATAATATGGTACAAAGGTTTACCATATCTTTAGAAGGATACATACAAGTGTCCTCACTTGCTTAGCAGGAAAAAAACACAGAGAGTTTCATTTCAAACGAGTACTGTTTTGAGCTCATGGAAAACTTGACCTGGTTCATGCTGATCTTTGTGCGGTCCAATGTAGCCAAGTCATTCTGGGTTCCAGTATTTCATGCTCTGTGTTGATGACTACTCACACAAAATGTGGATATTTCTATCTTCGCAAGAAAAGTGAAGCCTTTGAAACGTTCAAGAAAGTTCAAAGTGACAGTTGAGAAAGAAACTTGTCGTCACATCAAAACTCTCTACTTAGATCGAGGGGGGTAATTCACCAGTGATGAGTTCAGATACTATCTTTAAGACTCACGGGATTTTTTCGTCGACAAATGCATCCTCCACACACACCGCAGCAAAATGGTGTTGTCGAGAGAAGAAATCGTACTATCATGGAAATGGTGCGATGCATGATCGATCATTCCGAACTTGCAAAGACATTTTGGGCAGAAGCAGCAAAAACAACAGTGTATTTGTTAAACAGAGCGCCCACAACTGCTCTTGATGGAATTACACCACAAGAAGCATGGTCAAAAAGGAAACCATCCATTGCACACCTCAGAGTATTCAGGTGCAAAGCCAGCATTCACATACCCAAACAGAACAGAAAGAAATTAGACATGAAGTCACAAAATCTCATCTTCATTGGATATAGTGAAGAGACTCTTGGGCCCTATAATCACTTCCTCATTCTCAATACCTTATCACCTACCCTCCTGACCCCATACATTTTAATTTAATTACTTTAATTAAATTAATGCCATTTACCTCCATACATATTAATTTAATTATTTTAATTAAGTTAATAACCTCTTACCCACACAAATATTAATTTAATTACTTACATTCAATTAATCCACTACCCTCACACACACCTATTTAATATAATTGCCTTTATTAAATGCACCTCACCTAACCACCCCCATCATTTGACCCATTAACCTAAACCCTAAACCAATGTCCTAAATAAAACCTAACATTAGACCCCCATTCCCTCACCTCACATTTAAAATCCTCCTAAGGTTGGTTTTTTCACCCCGAGAAAAAGGAGAGACCCTTATCAAATAGCGGACCAACTTCCCAGGTGATTTTCGAACAGCCCAAGATATCTCACCTAAACCGATGTCAGTTTCACCCTAAACCGGTGCCGGTTATACTGGAATGGGCCAAATGGCCTATTTAGACCCATCTACAAAGCTTTGTAATACGGGTTGGAAAAAACTTCTGATCTCGAGCTACATCTCTTTAGACGTGACAACAGAATGAAAATTGATTGGTGATCAACAAAGGAAACCAAATACACTGGCACAACAGTGAAACTTTCTTCCCAGGATCCTCCAACATAACAAAATTCTTCATTATTCTTCAAAACCTGTACCTCACAGAAGAGTAAGTATCCTCCTTCCATCTATTTCATTTTCTTATCATCATCTGTAGTGTTTGTGGTAAAGGGAACCTATTTTTTTACCCTCTGTCCATTCCCTCTCTCTAATTACAAAACATACCACCTTCCATACCTAGGCATCCTAATACTTGGCCCAATTTCCTATTTGACCTCCTCAGTAGTCTCAGACCTTCAAAACATATCTACACACCATCTGTGTGATCAATATCCACCTTCTGTCCACTCCACTTTTTCCCCAAAAACTCCAAAAACCCAGACTGTGTGATCCCACCAGCCCCCGACTTAACCATCGTCGATTCTCTCTAACCATCGCCAGTTATAGTAAAACCGTCATCAGTTTTTTATAAACCGTGGTCAGGTCTCCATGTCACCTCATCTCTGCCAGAATAACAGCCTATTTTTTGATAATATACCTACTTGAACACCTATTTGACCTTCAGATCTGTATCTAACCTACCCTGTTAGCTCATATTCACCTATAACCAACCTACTTGACCTTGGGATCTCCTTCTAGCCTATCCTGTTACATTATATCTAGCCTATTACATTTGTATGAATGCCTAAATCATATTAAACTAAAGTAGGACAATATTTACTTTATTTCAACATTGAATTTTTTTAAACAGTGGACTGACAGCCATCTAGGAAGTATAAGCACTTCCAGGATCTAGCATATGCTAGGTAGTCCACTGCATATATTGTTTTAAACTCTCTTTGGTGGTCTTGTTTTGGTTCTTATATAGGTAGTTCCTCCTAGCCAAAAGGAAGGTCTCACAATCAACTTTTGATTCATAATTTAGATACGCACGCATACAACCTTTAACCATCCCAAAATAGGTATTCTCCTCTCCTCTTACCACCTTTACCTTATCTATTTCGTCAAGTACTTCTCAGAAAACTAAGAAATCAGGTGAAAACATTTTGGCACACCCGGTGGGACCCATTCGGGGTTCCTTGCATCTTTTCTTCATTCCTAGGATGAAAATTATGTATGTTTGTTTCCCTTCTAGTAAGTAACATTCACATTAAAACCTTTCTCCTGGTAACCTTCTCTTCTTTCTACTTGCTCCGAAAGACACACCTTTTTTTTTGGGTGTAATTTAAAAAGAACCTTCGTATTCTTGTTTTATTGCATTTTAGTGAAAAAGCATCCCTCTTCCTGTTCAACTACTTTGTTGTCATCGAATATCATACTTTCGATTTGGGTCTAGAACAAGTGCACTGCATTCTGATTTAGCTCATTAGCTCACATTAATTGAGGGCAAACCTATATGTTGGAATTCATGACCCAAGTTGATGATTGACAAAACAAATCATAGAAAAGCACTTCTATCCTTTTCTCTTTTCTCTGAGTCTTATCAAACCATGCACAAAATTTTCAAAATACATACATTCTTAAACAACATCCTACCTGGAAGAAGTTGTAGGTGATCACACAATCACGGTACAGTGGGTACCCAGCTCACTGCTCTAAAGGCAAGTCATACTTCAAAGCGAAGCCCACCCCCCACCATAACATTCCTGAAACCTCACCCTTTAGAATTAATTTTACTTCATAGGAAGCCTTCCTCACCAAGAAATTCTATTTGTTTTTGTTCATAAACAGTCAGTCCATACCCCCCCCCCCCCAATAGCATAAGCTTAAAAAAACATAATAGAATACGCACTCCTAGGAACAATTTCTTTCTTAGTGTTCTGCTTGATTTACGTTTTGAGGTGAGAGATTTCGATCATTATTTTTTTGTTCTTTCCTTGCACACTCCCATATCAATAGTTGGTGTATTCTAGACTTCATCTGAGTATGCCTGGACCATACATCATACATCATTCTCAGACTTCTGGGTTTGATTCAACACCAGATTTTTAAATCACCAACCATTTTTCTTATTCATTTGTTTCAATTTCATAGTAACTGGGTAAGTTTATCTTTAACCATCACCGGTTACATTCCAACAAGCATCGGTTTTAACCCAACCAGTGTCAGTCTTAAGTCTTTTGGATACCTATCCAAAAGACACCTATTTCACTTTTTAAGCTATAAAAGGATCCTATCACCTTTCATATTGTCATTTTTCAAAACACAGTCACCTTACGTCTCAATCCTATCTGAAAAATTGTCAGTCTGGGACCATCATTTAATAGACTGATTAGTTTTTCACAGTAACCGGCACCAGTTAAGCCTAACCGGCATTGGTTTACCCGAACCAAGAAGCATCAGTTTACACTGTGCTATTTTTGACATTCACCAGCTGACCTAATTCATTCACTGCCCCATGATATTTTCCTAGCTTTGTTGTGTTCTATGCCATTCATTTTACATAATACAGTCTCACCAAATCAGTTCTTACCCACATGGTGATGACCCGTAGGCAAGCAAGCACCCTCGTATTTTTCACGCTAGTCACATC
The DNA here is from genome assembly GCA_019776745.2 of Taxus chinensis. NCBI lineage: Eukaryota > Viridiplantae > Streptophyta > Pinopsida > Cupressales > Taxaceae > Taxus > Taxus chinensis. The sequence continues at coordinate 32,088 of JAHRHJ020000708.1, forward strand.
TACTACTGCCCACCTAGCCCTTCATCACCTAGTCCTTCACCACCTTCCATCTCATCATCCAAAACAAAATGGATCCCAATCAACCTATCACCATTCCTATAGGTGACACAGAGTTTGCACACTCCTGGATCATAATCCCACTATTTTTTGAGCCACTACCTCACCCATGCCTCCACTTCGAGATGCCTCGGGTCAATTAATCTATGACATGCCCATATCTTTATCTCCATTTTCCCTAATGATCGCTTCCACCTCGGCTCCACCTCCTACAATGGTGACCTCACCCATTTTATCCCCAGTTGTGTCATAGTTAAGTCCATGCTAGCTTTGACTGCCACATCTGCCACCTTTATTGCACCCGCAGTCTCCACCATACATTCATCCACTACCCAAACATAGCATCATCCACACCTGTTGTCTCATATATACCATTCGTAACACTACCACCCTTGTGTCATTAGTAACCTCTAACCCCATTTCAAAAAACGTTGTCCTTTCTATTCCCCAATCTCTACCTCCCATCTCTACTAGGGTCACTACGAGTGTCCCACCCTCACATACCTACTACTTTTGTTCACCTCTTGTTTCATCGGTCATTTAGTCCAGGTATATACCCTCTATGTTTGTCTCTCAATTCCCACCTCCTTATTCAACACCACCATACTCTGGAATGTCGTATTCTTCATATGTCCAACAACAACCTCCTTTCACTCTGGGGGGTACCCAAGATTCACAAACTAACAATGACTTTATCAAATTAATGATAGACAAGATGTAGACATTATAAGCATTTGTTTTCTAGCTCCCGTAATTCCCTCTCAACTATGACAGATTTGTAATGAGCCTATTCACCCATTCACCCATCAATTCCCATTAGCCCATATCCCGTACACTAGGAGATGCCTAAGTTTAACCACTTTAATAGTAAGGAAGACCCACAGTAGCATTTGTGTGATCTTTTAAACATGGGGTGTTACTTAATTTCCCATGATGATGCTTTGCTTTTGTGAACCTTTCCTATGTCCCTAAGGGTCCAACATTGGACTGGTATAGTGGATTACCTAGACATTCCATCTTCTCATTTAACACAAATAGCCCAAGCCTTCTTGGATCATTTTTCGATTAACATCGTCAAGAAGGTTACCATGACCGATCTTTATTCTATGCATCAATATGATGATGAATCTATCACAGATTTTTTTCACTCGTTGGTATAGCCTAATCAACCAACTCACTTTCTAATAATCACAAACTGAATCAAATAGAGCTATTCACATGAGCCTGTGCTAGACATATTTCACCTACCTTATAGGTGCAAAACCTTCCAAACATTCGATGAGGCTTTCACCATAGCACGTAAGCTCAAAATTCATGTCATCGAAGAGAAGAATAAGAAAGTAAAAATTATGAAACTTAAAAACCTCAGATGAGTTATTCCAAAGCCAAGGGAACTGCCAACGTAGTGGTACTTAAGGCTGGCCCCTACCCATCCATCCAATCATGCTAAACCTTCATCCAATATGTCAAATCAGTCCAAGCCTACCAATTCAAACGAGAACAAAAAAAATAAATAGTAATTGGGAAACCGTATTTTTAGAAAAGCTTATTAAAGCTAATGCCATCGCCCTTCCTCCTATCAAACCACATACTAGTTTTGATCCCTCTCGCCCCATACCAGGTTGGTATAAGGAAAATGACTACTGTAACTATCACTGTGTAAATGGTCATAGTGACAGCAATTGTATTACCTTTAAAAACATTGTTCAGGGAATGCTCGAGAGCGGCGAGTTAGTCCTGGATAACCCTAATGGGCATGCACCTGCTAATCAAAACCTTCATATATTCAAAAAACCATTCCCCATCTAATGATCAAACTGGTGATGCCTCACAGTTCAACGAAAGTAATACATACATGAGGTACATGTTATCTTTACCGACTTACCACTTGTTTCCAAAAATATCTCCTATCCTCTCCATCGAGGAAGTCCCTAGCCCAAAATCCTCTACCCTTACAGAACCTACTTTATCCATTCCTCTATCCATAGAGGAAAGCCCTTCAATTCCCGTACACATTCGAAGGAGTCTCTTATTAGCACCGATATCATTTTCCCCTTCATCTTCCCTACCCAGTGAGCCACTACCAATTTTACCTCCTCCACCCATAGAGGAGTACCCATCATCTTCTCCACATATTCAAGATCCAATAGATTTTCCGTTACTGCTCGATGACCATTCTCCATCTGCTACCCAAGATCCTGCGGACCTACTTTCATTCTCTTACCTACAGAGGCCGAAGCTAGTGAATTCCTTGTTTCTCAACACATTTTACGGAAATCACAAGGTCACTCACACTCCTCCACATCTACCTCATCTACCACAATTTCGTTCAAACATTTGGCTGACCGCCTGGACTATGTTGATAGGTCTTCACTTTGGGGGTCTCTTACTCCCCAATCTTAAACCAAATGCAATCATCTTCCACTAACACTTATACCATTTATCCAAATATGTTTCAAAACCCCAAACCGCACATGTACATATGTTTAGATACATCTTCTATTACATTAATCCTCATCTATACCCGCCCCTCTACTTGTTAGTCGACGTGTTCCAACATCATCTCTTGTATCTAAACCCACTTTTGTTCTAGGGGTCACACCCACATAAAACCTTTCCCGTCATCCTGTCAAGATACACTTGACCACATCTTCCCATATGCCTATTGAACCAATAACTCGACCTAAACAAAAAACCCAACCTTCCAATTTGTATGCACCAACCTCATTAACTACCCCTTTATCTACCTTTAAACCCCCTACCATCCATCTTGGGACCTCACCTCTCTACCTTAATAAAATCTACTCTCTCCAGGGTAAACCTAAAATTCCTTTGACCCCTTCACCATCAGCCTAACAGCTCTACCTAGGTGAAACCTTGCATCCTTCATCACCATCTATAGCTTCATTGCCTCCTATAATCCACCATTATCTTTTATACCGTCCTTGTGGTGCACTATCCTATGACATTTTCTTCTACCTCACCTATATACCTCCCTCTCGACCTCAACCAGCACCTGCCACTACACCCTCAGTTGTCCCCTTGGGTCACTCGTCCTCTCCCACCATATTCTTTTTCCATCTACATCACTTGCCCCCCTACACCTCTACCTAAGAAAAAAAAACCAAAAATCGAGAAACACCTGTTAATTTCCAAAGAGGTGGCTAAACTTACCCCTCTTTCTGTTTGTTGCAGACCTACACCAAAGAAATTACAACCCAAATCTAAGACTGCATCACCTCAACTACCACCAAAGCTACCCATCTTCCATTGGCCTACCAAACCTACTTTCACTTTGGCATTGTGATCCACTAGTGGGATCATACACACACCATATTGGCTAACCTCTTGGAAAGCTCGGCTATCACCCTCCCTCCTCTTAGGCCTTATGACCCTCTTAAACCTAAACCAGAAGGGTTTGATGATACTAAAATTTTTGCTTACCATCGTGTGTCAGGACATATTGTTGAGAACTGTAAGGGTCTAAAGTCTTCCCCTCATTCAATTATGTCCTTCTGACCCCAATTTTTGATGACGTTGACCTTCTGGATGATGAACCTATTTCACTCCCTCACCACCTTCTTCACACACTTCCTCCTACACCTATACCACAATCTCCATCTCCACCACCACGACCTTTCTTTCCATCTCCAAAATTTGAAATCAACATGGTCAGTATCCACATGAGATTTCACAACCTTCTCCTAAATGCTGGTGTTGGACACTCATCGTAGAAGGATCTTATCCACCTCTTGGTAAATGCCCCTCATGTTTATACCTTTCACATGATAACCCCACCCCATCCACCTCTCTGCCTCAAATTAATATGGTTCACGTCGTTACCACCCCCCTAGGTCAGCAAGATAAAAGGAAAGATAAAATAGCTGATCCATCACCTAACCACATACCCAACATACCAATTACACCTGTGCCTAAAATCACTATTTGTGGTTCTACATATCCTATCTCCAATGGGGTTACGCACCACGCGATGCTCAAATAATAGTTTACACCAATCTCCTCTCAAAATGTCCTTATACGATCTCATCCAAACCTTAGAGTCACATCGTCAAGCCCTCATGGAGGTCCTTCAATCTATTGAGGTTTTACCTAATGACCCCACACCTGTAGCATCTATTATCACACCTCATCATATAGCCTCACTCACTAAATTACCATCTACCATCATCACCTCCACCTGTTCACCAAGTTGTTTATTCTTAGTTTCTCGGATGACGAAATTATCCCCCACCAAACCAATGACCCAAATCCTACACTTTTCATCTCCATCCATATCGATAATATATGTGTCTGATGTGTTATGATCGATGGAGGCGCTAGCATTAACATCATCTCCTCTCACACATTCAAACAAATGTGCATACCCAACAACTGCATGCATAAACATCTAGTCATGTTACATTCATTTCAATGACACTATCACCTCTACACTCAGATCTATCATCCTCCACATTCATGTGGGTCCCCGTACTATTCCTGAGTTGTTCTACATTTTGGAAGGGGAGTTTCAATACAATTTTTTGCTTGGTCGGCAGACCCTAGATTCTTGCCATGGGTTGTGTTCCTTCTACTTTACACACCGATGTGGTAAAGTTTCAACATGAAGGACGTTCCTATACCATTTTTCAACTGACCCATCAGCTTTCAAAACCTGTAACATGCTTTATTGGCCCAATGACTGTCCTTATACCTGTTAAGGCATCTACCTCCCACCTAAATATTCTTCACACATGACCCCATCCACCAGTGCCATTGCAACCTCAAAAACTTCGCCTAAATCTTTTTCCTTACCGATGCCGATTCCTACTCGACCGCCGTCGGTTACGTAACCGCCATCGGTTCCCTGTAAAATGGGCTCCCCAAACCAAAAACAAATGTTGAAGGATTTTTGAATCAAGGGAGATCATTGGGAGCAATCAAGAGCATTCGAATCTTCACTTGGCCAAGCAGAGACGAGTGAAGAGACAAGGAGAGTTGCAGTAAAAGGAGATCAAGCCCAGAACTGCAACGGAATAGCCAGAAACCTGTGATACTCAGCTGATCATCGGGAGGGAGATCTCTCATCTTCTGTGTGTCAAGCCATCCTACCTAGAGTTCTGCCTTTTTCATCAGAGTTCTTGGACCTGCATCTTCGTCAATAACCTGTAAGTTACATCTTACATGTCCTCTTTAATAACATTTCTTAGACTTTTTGAAGCACAATCCTCACGAATCCATTCCTAGATCCACTACCCAGCGTGCTATTGCATCTAACTATCATTCATCTACCTCTCATCACCTTATTTCCTAATATCACCTACATACAGCCCTACAAATAACACAACTACCAAACAACACCACCACCCCATAACAACCAACCTCATCATGATCCTAGACCATAACCCTAAACTATCGGTTATCAGCAGACCGGTGACTCGGTCTAGACTCTGACATCCATAACCAAAAACCAGCCTTACTTGCTACCCAGTTCAATGAAGCGACCTTCTAATTGATATCTTTCAGTCTTTTGTGTTAATTCATATTAGCCCAGGGGAACTGACCACCTTCGGAAAGGAAGTTTTATATTTCCTGGGCCCAAGGCAATTCCCTCATTTATTGTCTAATCAAAATCTTGTGGTACTTGTGTTCCTTATTTGCAGGTAGTCCGGTTCCAAGACAAAAATGAGTTCTTCGCAGTCAGCCTGATCTTTCTCTATGGTACGCGCACACCATCGGTTGACCCTCTACATGGTATTCCTCAAAGCCCCAACCCTTATCTGTTTCTAAAAGTAATGAAACATTCCGAGTGAAACATTTTGGCAGAGCCCGAGTCAAACCCATTTTGGGTTTCTTTCTTTCTTGCTTGCTTTCATATAGGGATTGCATACTTGCTGTTTTCTTCTTCTAAAAGATATTCACTAGGTTTTGTATTATTTTGATAGAAAGAACTTGCTTTTCTTTTACATCTCGCATTAGTGGAAATTACCAGAAGTGCTTGCTTCATTGAATATTATTTTTGATTTGGGTTTAAAACACGTGCATTGCATTACTGCTTGCTGTTTTCAATTCTAGTAAACATAGATTAAGTCGTAGGTCATACACGTGGGGGTGATATCCACGATATTGACTTCTGAAATCTAATCTTACTTTCAGTACATCCTAACATCCGTCTCTGAATCTACTTCCTAACGTGTAACACAACAGCATCAAACTATCCCCCCTTTTTGCGCGGTATTCCTCCGCCCGATTGAGGTAACCTTATAAGCCAAAACAAACTTGACATTTCCCCTAAGTCTTTTGTTTAGGATTCTGACATCATTCTACGTCTACCAGGCATAAGATCCACAATAATTAAACCTAACCGGTATCGGTTAATCTTTGGATTTGCGTGTGCATCTTGCTTGTTTTTAGTTCTGTTTTCTTTCTCATACTCTGTCTTCTCTCATCAATAATTGGACAAGTATACTAAACGTTGTCCCCTACCCAGTTCAAATTAGCAACAATTTAGTTGATCTTGTTAGCCCAGACTTTTGTGTTACATTCATATTAGTCGGTTACCTGACCGACCGTCGAAAGCTATAGTTTTATATTTCGACATCGGTCCACTGTCTTTTCCTCATTTCCTGACAAACCAGCAACCTACCAATTTTACCGGTCTTGAGTTCTTGTTTGCAGGTAGTCCTTCCAAGACAAAAAGGAGTGAAACCGCTACTGTGAGCCTGATCTTGTCTCTATGGTTGTTATCACTCAAAAGCACAGCCATCTCGCCATGGTTTCAACATGGTATTCCTCTGTTTCTAACCCTGAACCTCACCTGTTTCACATTCTGAATGAAATGATAGAAGCATCTCTACGGACACTAGCGAGGTTCCTAAACATTCCTGTGGGAGATAAAGACTTTGCCAAGTTTCTGGCACGCTAATCCTAGTGCTGGGACCCATACTATTGGGTTTCATGCCCCTGACCGTACGCCCAATTTTCAGCTCCTTGTTGGTAAGCATATTTGTATAGTTGCTGCATTTTGTTATATATTTCGCCTGATGACACCGCCTTGCTTCCCGCATCTTTAGCCTAGTTTCGCAACCCGATGACTTGAGAAGTTCATACGACACAAATTAGCTTCCCTTCGAATATAATCTTCGACCCCACATATTACTAACACTGACTGCCCCTACCTGCATTCTCTGCTTGCAGACTGCTTCATTCATGACTTGCTCTCTGCCACCTATCCATACAAGCTTTAAGTAACAAGGTCCGCCTACACGTGGGGGTGATATCCCATACACGTATTGACAGTGAAATTAACATCCTAGTATGGGACATCCTTATTCGGTCGCCACAACACATTCATCCTCCATCACCTTATCAACAATTAACCACACTAGTGCTCAAACGGTGGTCCTTGGCCCAATTTTCCGCGGTATTACCAAAACCACACCGATCATCTCAGTCCAACTACTAATTTAATTAAACAAATGATGGACATCTTCGCCAAAACCAGTAAGCTTCGTATCTTCAGGAAGTCGTAGCGCTCTTGTTATACGAGCAAGTTTCTTTGGGAGCTCTATTGAATTGTCAGTCATCCTTCATTCATATCCGTCCTCAATGGGAGTTGCCGAAATTTACTCGTTTTAACAGTAAAGAGGATCCTGCATCTACACTTGCGATCCTTTAGACATTCTAATCATTCCATTTCCTAATGATCATGCCATGTTACTCCACACCTTACAAAACACCATAGTCCTTACCAAGAAGATCCTAGAACCTTGGACCGGTATCAGTGTTATTAGTAACCCGGCACTCGATCTTATCTTTTAACCAGCTAGCCCAATCTTTCTTGGATTATTTCTCCATCAACATTGCCAAGAAAGTATCTATCACCGACCTCTATGCCTATCCAACAGTTTGAGGATGAATCTATCGCAGATTTCATTGGATATTTTGCAGGGGCCTTTTGTGTTAACTTACGTATGCCTAGCCTCAAACCGAACTGATCGAACTGTTTACGAAAGGAAGCGCTAAGCATATCTCCCCTAGGCCTCCAAAGGCAAAGTTTCCGTACATTTGACGAGGCCTTTACTATGGCTCGAAAATCTTGAGGTCTTGTGTTCTTAGAGGCAGAGAAAGTGCGGTTGCGTAAGACAAAAACCCCAGTTCTCCAAACTTCAGATTCCAGCCAACAAATCTTTCTCTACCAATACGTGCACCCATCGACCGCTTCGACATTCAACAGGTATTCCGTGCTAACCCTAACCTCATGATGTTTCAAATCCCAAGGACCATCTAATACCCCACCAGAAGCAACTCTATAAGTATAAAGCAGAACCCATGAACTACACTTCCTTGAGCGAAACATTTTGGCGTGATCCTGGAGAAATTGCTCAAAGCAGGGGCCATTACCTTACCCCCTGTTAAACCTCACTCTGGGTTTGACTCCACTCACGCCATACCTTCCTGGTACAAAGAAAATGACTTTTGTAACTTCCACCGCGTGAAAGGACACAGTCATGAGAACTGCAAGATGTTGAAAAACATAGTGCAGGAAACGGTTGATGCGGGGGATATAGCCCTCGATAATCCTAACGCCCCTGCTAACCGAAATTCTAAAAATATTCAACAAGCCATTCCTGAATCATTCTTCTAACAGTAATCGTGAATCAAGATATCTTAGCCGAGGAGAGTGTTCATGAGATCCATGCGGTCTTCGATTCTCAGCCAAAGAGCCTCTATTGAGACATTTTTCTCAATCAAGCCTCTCCACCAACGCAGGAGTTTGAATCCTCCTTCACTCGCCATCAAGACAAACTGAAATCCTTGCCATTCCTTTACCCATAGAAGGAATTAGTTGCCCAGAGTTCCCTTCTCATCAAACGAACCTTCTTACACCACATCCTTGCAAGACTGTGAGTGGATGCTATCTAATTTATCTATTTCCCAGACGTCTCCTTCTATCATTCTTGCTGTAGAAGAGGAAGGCTCGCCACTTCTTTTGTCATCCTTAGACGAGCAACCTTTTGAACTAACATCACCACATTCTTTAAACGTGACAAATCCCCTCGAACACACCCTCCTACCTATTAGTCCCTCATCACCTAAATCTTTTCAACGACCAGTCGACCTCTTAACATCTATTGATACAGTGCCTCATCTACCTCCTGTACCACACCCACAGTGGACTGGAATTACAACCCAGCTTTCTTCCATACAAAAATTCCTAATCACACGTTAGGATTGTCATTCCACAGAAGATAGACAGGCCCTATGGGAAGGTTTGAGTACGCCGTTTTCTACTCAAATGCAAATGACTGATCCTGATGTCTCCACCATATACCCGAAGTGCTTACAGAAGCTTAAAATGCCCCCATGTTCTCACCTTCACCCCCCCTCACCTCTACCAAATGCCCCGTCCACTTCTATCAACTTGACCAGATCTTCCCCTATGCTTGGGACCTCACCCATGCCTAGTCTAACGCACCCACCTAAGCGGACTTGATCTATCTAAAAATAAATCCGTCCACCGCCACCTAGGAGAAAGACTCAATCTCCTCAACCTATGCCCCTATCATAACTCAAAACCATCATCGTCATACCTACCTTCCATATTAGGACGCCATCCCTCTACCTTACATCAATATATCATACCTCCTGCGTTTTATTTAAAGCAACCTACACCTTCTCCACCCATACAGAAATCCCAGGGTATAACAACACCGTCACTCCGCGTATCATGTCCACCTATCAACCCTAAACAAATTCCAGCATCAAAATATTTGTTTTCGGTCACTCCTATTTCCCTGTGGTTGTTTTCTGATACCACATCATCTGTGGCCTCATCATCCAACATAGCTTCTATGTCAAAGAAATCACAGTTTAGGGACAATCCATGTATCAAAACTCCTCGGCTAAACAACCACCCTCTGCAAACCAATCACACCACAAACATCACCAAGACCCGACCCAACCAATAGCTTCATTTTCCTCTCCGACTTTGACCCACTCAAAGGGTCTTACACCAAAATTATTGCTATGTTGGTGGAGAATGCGACCACTTCCCTACCCTCCACTTAGACCTTATGATCCATCTAAACCCCGACCTATGGGTTACGATGAGTCTAAAATCTGCGCTTACCACTGCACACCAGGACATGACGTAGAGGGATGCAAAGCTCTGAAAGCCATACTTCGCCCGTCACCTCTCTCGGACAGAAAAGCTAAGAAAGACAACTTACGAAGAGAGAGATCTTTAGTTTCCATTCCCTCTCCTTTACGACCTTTCCCCGCCTCACCAAGATCTGTCATTATTACAAGCCCCACCTCTTCAAAGACCATGACCTATCCCTACCATCTTCCTCCTCTCGTAGGTCTATGAAATCAATATGATTAGTGTCGCTACTCGAGGGTAGAAAAACAATGGGAAAACAAAAGAAAACACACCTGCGGCATCTCTTTCTCTGTCAACCATCCTGATTGCACCACCACCTAAAGTGGTCATTCGCGGACCCGCCTATCCCGTCTCTAATGGCATTGCCCACCGAAATATGATTAAACAGCTTCACCAATCGCCCGTAAAAAATGACACTGTATGATCTCATTCAGACTTCTGAATCTCATCGACAAGCTCTCGTTGAGATCCTTCAAGAGATAGAGGTTTTACCTAATGAAACCCTACCTGTCGCCTCCATTCTAACACCCAATCACGTTGCTTCTCTCACCAAACAACCCACTGCCCCAACCACTTCTGTCTCTGTACAACAAGCTGCTGCTGCAGTCAGTTTCTCTGAAGATGAAATTGTTGACTTTGGTACAGAAGATCCCTGACCCTGCCCTTTTCATCTCAGCTTACATCCGGGACATTTCAGGTACGTCGTGTTATGATTGACGGGGGCGATAGCCTAAACATCATCTCTTCAAAAGCCTTCCAACAAATGAATATCCCTTCTAGCTACATGTGTGCCAACCCCATCATGTTGCGGTCATTCAATGACGCTATTACCTCTACCTTAGGCACCGTGATCCTCAACATTCGGGTAGGACCACGTACTTTACCCGAACTCTTCTATGTCCTTGAGGGAGAGTTCCAATATAATATTTGCTGGGTCGTCCCTTGGATCCGGGCTATGGGATGCGTTCCCTCAACATTACATAGATGCATAAAATTTGAGTACGAGGGGAAGTCCTACACCGTAAAAGCTGATCCTCCCCCCTTTTAAAACCTGCAATATGTTTATACCGCCCTAAACGATGTGCTTGTACCAATCAAGACACCCATTCATTCAACCCAACCATCCTCTTCAAAAACTGTGCCTCAACCATCCACCTCAACCGCACCTACCCTACAACCTTCAACTGATGAAACCACCGTCGCAAAAACCACTTCCCTTCCCGCAGCTAACATCCCAACCGCAGACCCCTTAGTAGATGTTTTTCAACGCCTTACGCTGGGGGAGTATTGCCTATATAACGTTAGTTCTTTCCATACCCCACAGGAGTATTACGGACAGGTACATGCCATCCTACCTAACTATGACCGTCGTGTGGGGGAAGTAATCTCCTACGGACCACCTCATTGCCGCACAACCTAACGTATGGGGGTCTTGACGCATCTTCCATTGCCCCTGAAGCCCCTCCTCTTGGTGTGGTTCCTTCCAATCCGATTTTCAATACTTGACAAATCGTCGTTTCACCTCACCTTCTTGACTCGCTGTGCTTGGAAAGGCTTTGGTTTTGGTCTTTATGAACAAGGCCGACATACACTCATCCCCATCACCACACACGCAAACACAATGATCGTAGTGGTCTCGGATTTCCTGAAAAACACACTTACATCGACGAGAACCTCTCATGTCAGTTGTCTTCTAGAAGACATGACGTCACCCCTACCAAACCATCATCACCCATTTTGCCATCATCACCCACAGAGTCGATAGATCCTGAATCTATCCCTCCTCTTTTTTTTTTTTTTTCATAAATGCTATCTTCCTAGGTCCTCTCACTTATCAACGCGATAATGAGGACCCCTCTTCTATTCCCCTTCTATATCCAGACATGATTGAAGAGAGGACTCACCTTCAATTAAAATGTTTGTAGTTGAGTGCCAGGATGATGACTCCATCCTCACTTACCTTGGGCGGATGACTCTTATATTCAACATGCCTTACCATCTGAAACCAAACCATGCTGAACGAATCTACTATAGAAATCAACATCCACACGGAGGAGGATCCTCACATTGTGAAGATCGGACAATCCCTTAACGCATCAGAACAAGTCGCCTTTACTACTTTTTCTCCGTGCTCGCACAACAAGCTTTCGCTTTTGGTCCTACGCTGACATGCCAGGAATTGATCCTACATTGCCGTCCATAACATTACACTGAAACCCTGATTCCAAGCCAATTAAACAGAAATTGAGAAAAATGCATCCACGCATTGCCCTCTTGGTCAAAGAGGAGCTTTCAACGACTCCTTTTTGTTTCCTTCATTCTTGCCTATTGACTATCCTCAATGGATTTCTAACATCGTACCTGTCACTAAAGTGACGGGGGGACTTCGGATATGCACGGATTTCTGGGATCTTAACCTCGCTTGCCCTAAGGATGACTTCCCCCCTACCTAGTATTGACCAACTTGTTGATCTCACTGCAGGGCCATGAGATGCTCTCTCTCATGGATGGCTTTTCAGGATACAACCAAATTTTGGTTGCCCCTGCCGATCAACAAAAAAACTGCCTTCATAACTCCTTGGGGAACCTTCTGTTACCGTGTAATGCCATTTGGCCTTAAGAATGCTGGTGCCACCTATCAGCGGGCTATGACCTACATTTTTCATGACATTATGCACACTATCCTTGAAGATTACGTCGACGATCTTCTTGGCAAGTCTAAACATCGCAGTGAACATCTCGATTTTTAACCATTATTTTTGATCGCTTGTTACAATATTCTATCTGTCTTCAACCAAAAAAATGGTCTTTGGTGTCCTTTCGGGAAAACTTCTTGGCTTTATCGTCTCTTTGCGTGGCATTGAGGTCGACCCATCTAAAGTCAAAGCTATCCTAGAAATGCCCCCACCTACCAATCTCAAACAATTGCGTAGTTTTTACAAGGTAAGCTCCAATCTATCCGACGTTTCATCTCCCAACTCTCAGATCGATGTCAACCTTTCCATCACCTCCTTAAAAAGGACGTTGATTTTCAATGGAGAAAAGAGTGCCACCAAGCCTTTGAAGCTCTCAAAACTTATCTCTTACAGCCACCCATGGTTATCCCACCTCAAGACGACCGCCCTTTCTACCTTTACCTTTCCACCACTGACCATGCTGTAGGGGCCATGCTTGCACATCGTGACTCTGAGAATCGAGAACAAGCCGTTTATTATATAAGTCGTACTTTGGTGGACTATGAGACTAGTATACACATGTAGAAAAGTTGTGCCTAGCCCTATCATTCGTGGCTACCAAAACTCCCGACATTACCTTCTGAATCACAAAACTTTCGTCATCACCAACACGGACCCCATCCATTACATGTATGCCAAACCTCATCTAAAACAATGCATCACCCGATGGATCATGCTCCTCGCCGACCTCGACCTTGAGTTTGTCCACCAAAAATCAATCAAAGGACAAACCATCGCAGACCAACTTGTGGAAGCCCCTTTACCTGGGGAACAATTTACTAATTTTGCATTTCCCCAGATGAACTCATCGCCACTCTTTCACTACAGGAGGAGTCATATTCAATGACCCTCTTCTTCGATGGATCCAAATGCCAACGCGGTGGAGGAGCTGGCGTTGTTCTTATTCCTCTTGACGCCGAGCCTATGCCTCTTTCATTCCGACTCGATTTCCCTTGCACTAATAATATAGCGGAATACGAGGCCCTTGTTCTGGGTCTCCAGGTTGCGCTGCACTTAGGTATCAAATCTATCTATCAATATTTTTGGCGACTCTCAATTGGTAGTCAATCAAGTTATGGGCATCTACCAATGTAAAAATGAGGAACTTCAAAAATACAAACACTACGTGAATTCACTTTCTAGCCTTATTTACTCACTATTCTATCTAAACCAAACCATTCCCCGCTCCACTAACAAATTTACAGATACTATGGCTTGGCTTAGCCTCCTGCAAATTACAGCCTCAACTGACTCTGACATTTTCGTCTTAGTCCAACAACTCTTTACCCCCCATCTTATTCAGCCCCACTTGTTTGTACGATAAATACTATGTCTGCTAACTCCCAGGATACTTGGTACCACCAATTTCACGACTACCTTACAATCTCTGTCCTCCCACCTGACCTTACTAGTAACGGTAAACGTGCTTTTCTTAAAAGTGTTTCGCGTTATGTTGTCATGGGGGGACTCCTCTATAAACGTGGCTTTGATGGCATCCTCCTTCGATGTCTCATCCGTGGAAAACCGCGCGGAGGTCACCCATACCATCTGTTATCCAATTTTACACACCTGGCAAGATTGGACAAGGGGTCCTATCACGTTCAAAATGAAAATAGTAGTCCCAGGAACCCATCTCTGGTTATTATCAAGATACAAAAATTAAAAATAATTCTTAAATTACATATGAGAGATCACCTAGCATCAAAAGGCACCCTGTTTATCTCAACTCAGTGAAGAGTTCGGGGTCAAGTTTATAGAGAATCCAGTGTCAAATTGATAGTCATCTTGGAAATCATCTCGGTAGAGACTCTCAGTTGTAAGAGCTCGACGATGGTCTTGTTAATGCAAAATATAGCTCGTTGAAAATTGACGAATGAAAGGAACTGTGCAAGGATCTCGGTGGAGATCGATGTAAAAAGACCTGAAGGCCAAGTCAGGGAGATTCAAAGTCAACATGATGCCAAGTTTAATCCATTAAGACAGTGCTCGAACAACCACTTGGGAGAATTATCTTGTTTGACCGAGATGATATGAAATTATGCAGATATGGGAGGTTCAACATCATTGAATCTCGGGTTTGTAATTACATAATGGAAGGACTTCTATCGACCCAGGAAGATAGTATAAGCACCATAGAATACCAATGTAAAATTGAGTCAAACCAACATTTTAAAAAGAGCTACGAATTATAATGGTGTTCAGACCTTCCTCGGCCTGAGTGTTCAGTGCACAGGCAGTTGGGATGTTGCAGTATAGCAGAGAGTTATTTTGAGCACTTCCAGCAAGCAGGTTGTCTAACTATGTTGTTATCTGATCAGCATCGAATGCATCCTCAAATTCAATATTTTCCTTCAATATATTTTTATGAAAATTGATTAAGTGACAGTGAGAGTGTTACCGGGAGGCCTGATGAAATTTATTACAAAGATTCTCTATCGAGACCTTACTGGTTTTACAATGTAACTCATGGAAGCGGATCTCATAGAGGTGAAACTGTTTCATATCAGAATATTCATGAAGCATAATTTTCTTTGCAATTATATGAGCATCTTCAATGAGTCACTAAGTTGTCAGGCATAAACGTTTCTATCGGAACTATCACACCTTATAAGCTACAGCTGAAATGTTTGCACCGAGAAAATAATGTTATCCTCAAATCTGTTGAAGGAAAACTCGGAAATCGGTGAGCCATCTGTCCAAAATGAAATATGGCCAAATAATGCCAAAACCCTGCACTCCAATCCCAAACAAGGAAAATTAAGGCGAGCGTTGCCAAGGTAAATGATGTGATGTCAAGCCATCGAAAAGATTCCGGGCGTGGGAGAATTTTGAGTCTACTGCCAAAAATCAAGAGCACGATCATGGCAAGCCACAGGTAATTCTGCGCATGGGAAACATTTCACTATATTGCCAAGATTACGTGGTGAAGCTGAGACCAGGGCCCATGGATTAATGTGTCCAAGCTGTTATGCGGGGATTTGGAGCTAGTACGCCAAGCATGAAAATATTACGATGGCAATCCAAGCTGTTAATCCTGTGCTGAGGTATGAATGTGGAAAATTTCAGGCAAACACCGCTAAGCGTGGAAATTTTGGTTTGGAAAACCATAATCAAAATTCTGTGAATTGGGGAGAAATCGGATCAAACTACCAAGTGAAGACAATATGATGGCTATCCGTCATAAAAACCCGCGCGTAGCTTGGAGTGGTCCGAGTCTTTGTGCGAGTTACCAGGAGAATTAAAGTGGTAGTTGAAAATTGGGCGTTGAGTAATCTTCCAAGCGATAAGGGAGGATGATGGTGAGATGGTTGAAGATGGGTTGACATTGGAAAAAGTATCTAGTTTCAGGCTCACAAGAAAGAAACATGGCAACTCCTTCTCATGGAATACCACAAATGTAGCTTACAGAAGACACGGGTTTCCTCACGAGGTGTTGATACTGTTTCACCAAATGCAACAAATGGATGTCCGACCTGATCAGTTAGCCTTTTCCAGCATACTTCTAGCCTATGCCACGATAAGGTCGTGATTTGGAACAAGGTATGGACATACGTTGAGTTCTACGCTTAAAGCTCCCACGCATTCGATGCACAGGCATGTTGCAGTATAGTAGAAGCCGTTTTTAGCGCTTCAAGCAGACAACTCCAGGAAACAAATATTCACTATCATGTACGATGGATTGGAGTCACGCTATTCAAGGCTTCATAGAATTTCCATGAACCAGGAGATGAAGGTTTATTACGGTGCAAGAATGAAATGATTCATATTGCTCAGCATTTCTTCTCCTAGAAATGAATTGAATGTGAAGGTTCAACTCTGAAATACCTGGTCGACAATTTTGTATGCCACATCCTTGTCACTTGTAAATGGTCTCTTTGAGAAACTCTAAGGGTAGAAATAATATTTATACCCTTCCATTATGTACGTCTAATCAGACAATAAAAGTATTGTTTTACCAAGTTCAGAGAAGCTTGTTTTTTGCAATGGACGATTATACTATAGTTTCAAGCTAATTTTATCTAGCTTATTTCTATTAGCTTTGATCCACGACTAAGGAAGAATTCATATGGTTGTTACCTGTACATTTTTCCAAGGTTCTTTTGGTTGCCCCAGTTGTTCAACGTATTTTTTTTGAAGGGATTCTTTTATGTGTTGCAAATTGTAACATAAAGGATCTTTTAGTTTCTTGAAAAATGAGTATATGGTTTAGCTCACAACTACCTATGCCATACTAAGATCCCAATAGTGGCATAATTGTTGATTGGAGCTGAGATTGCTGAGTGCACTACCAAAATACCGAAGGGCTCTTTGGCCAAAAAATCAGTCTTAAGGGTGTCTATAGACATGTTATGGGCATGACCCTGGGTCATCATCATGGCAACATTAGGTCTTTATTGGTAATGGCATTTTCTCATCATTTGGAAGGTACAAATTGTGCTTATTATGGCAAAGCCAAAACATTCTTACTACAAGTGTTATATGATAAGGAAGAACCGTGAGCATTGTGGTAAAACCATTCTTTTTTAGAAATTTTGGGTTAAGCTCGACATTCAAGTGAGTTTGAGCCTAGGAAAGGTAAGATCATTTGCTGGATGAAGAGCTCAGTGACTTCGCAGGGAGCTCGTGGTGATGTTTCATCAAGTTTGAACGTGGAATACATAAATGGTTTCAAGTTAACAGAGGAAAATGATAAGAATCGAGTTTGATAGCTCACCATTCGAAGGACTCAATGCAAAAGAGCCCGATTACCAAAGCATGAGGAAAGAGTTAGAGTGGGGAACAAAATCGAGTGCAACACTGAGTTAGAGGATTCAAAGCTCACCAAGTTTGGCTATTTGTGCAGACTCTATCCACATGGACCCCCCTCCTCTTCAAATCAAACGGGTCAACGGGGGGGGTCCCGACATTATGTTAATTAAATTAATATTTTTATTTAAATATTTTAATAATAATATTTATTATTATTATTTAAATATTTTATTTAAATATTCTTTTAATTAATTGAGAAGACTAGGTCATTAGGAAATTAATGAGCCATGATGGAACCTTCTCATGTGGTTCAACATACTGTAATAAATACATCATGGGCCTTCATTTTAGGAATGTAATTATGACCATTTCCTCTTCTTTCTCACATATTCTTCTATAAATGTAAGTTGGAAGCTCATTTCAAAGGGTTCCAACAGTTCAGACAAGTTGGACAGTTAGATATCTCAGGCAAGTGTATAATTTTCAAAAATCCTCTCTCTTCTGCAAGTTGTTCTTGTGTGTTGAGAGAAACTTTCAAGCCTCCTCTTCAAGACTGTAATGGAAACTATTTCCTCTTCTGAATGTATGATGCATTGTGCATGTTATTGAAGTAATAAAAGTGTGTGTTTTGTGACTAATCTCGGTCCTTTCATCCTTCTATGCTTCTTTGTGCCTTTCTCGTACTTGTAGGTACACTGTGCAAGTTTAAGTTCTATTGCAGGTTCTTGGAGTTCTGTTCTTATTGAGTGGTGGAGTATTGCATGCAGTTGAGTTGTGGTGTCTGTTCACCCTTCTTGAGTTCATCCTTCTTCATTGGGAAACTGGTATATTTCTCGGTCTGATAGAGTTTAACAAAGGGAACGCTTGTCTCTTAGTCTATGGTATCATGTACCCTCTCTAAGTTGCAGTAGGTGAAGTTGACCTGTGGTGCACACACCCTCTTCAAATTAACCCTTCCTGAGTCTGGAAACACTCTTTATTTTGTGCATCACCATCCCTAGTATAGTTTCATTTCTGTAAATCTCTTTCCCTAAAGACCCCATGAAAATGTTAGCATAGGACTAGATAATCATTTTTGTTACACTAGGAGTAGTACATCACTTAGTTTAGGAAGAGGAAGTTGGCCTTCTCCGGAGGTTCACCTCAAGCCCAAGTCCCACAGCTTGAGAGGTGATCTCATGTGTCCCAATCACACCAAACATCCTATTCACATCCTGGCCATTCGGACAAGTTTTTGCAAGACCTTTGTGACAACTTTGGTATCAAACTTAGCTTCTCATCACCCTACTATCCATAAGCCAATGGACAAGCCGAATCCTCTAATAAAACCCTAACCAAAATCCTCATGAAAGTTGTCAATGAGTCCGGACGAAATTGGCACGATCACATTCCCTTTGCCCTTTGGGCTTATCGTACTAGCATCCGTACCTCTACTAATGCCACACCTTTTTCTTTGGTATATGGTACCGAGGCTGTCTTACCTCTCGAAATACAAATACCCTCCCTCAGAATATCCCTTCAGGATATTCTCACCAACGATGATTTCCGCCAAGAGCGGTTAGCCCAATTGGAGCTTCTTGACGAACGTCATCTTACAGCTCTTGATCACCTTCAAATCTATCAAAACGCATCAAGCGTGCTTATGATAAGCGACTCATGAGCGTACCTTTAAGGTTGGTGATCTTGTCCTCAAAGAGAATCAACATGTAACCAAACTAGAAAAGAGAAAACGTGGAAAATTTGCTCCCAATTGGATTGGGCCTTATATAATCACTCACACTTATGGGATCAGGGCACTTATCGTTTAGCTTCGCTTAATGGTAAACCTGAGCCTGAGCCCCTTAATGCCTTGCATCTTCGACCATTCTACTGTTGAATTTTGAGTGTTATATAACTTCTTATCTACCTACCTGTGCTCATCCCTTGAGCTCATTTACCACTACATACACTTTGTTTTCTACATCTCAAATAAAATCAAGATCACATCTCACCTCCCCTTGATGACGCCTTCCCTTTTTTAGTCTAGTCCATGACTTCAAAGTATTAAAATAACAAATAACGTATTCTTTATGGGATTTTCTTGAGTCAAACACTTCCTACCAAACTAGATGCTTCACGCCAAAAGAACATCTAGTCATCTAAATTTAATATAGACTGCTCCCTCGAAGGACAGCTATATGCCGAACTATTGCTGCTATTATATATAGACTGCTCCCCCGAAGGACAACTATGCAACTACAATCATATAGCTACTATAAATAGACTGCTCCCTCGAAGGACAGCTATACACAGTCAGCCTTTATCAGAAGCTTCTCGCATTGATCAGCTTCGTGAAGACCTCAAGAATAATACAATAAATATCCCTTGTAGACTTCCCGCATCGATCAGTCTACATTCAATAAAATAAAAAACTCATTCAAAAGAACTTTTGAGTCATGGACTTGTCTATTTAGGGTAGGTTCTCTTCCGTCGAACACTCACTTTGTAATAAGTTCTCTCCCTGCCGCTACCGCAACTATACCATCCACCTCACCTCATCATTTGTTTCAACTTTCAACTCAAGGGACGTGTCGTATTACCTGATAAGTTGTGATCATACAACTCTTTTCACCTATTGACTTATCGTTCTATGCACCGGTACCTAGGGCTTCAAGCTCGTTCTACGTTGTGTGGTTTGTTTAGCTCATTTCAACCTACGAAGCACTCTTTCCTCTTTGCCTCGCATCTAGGATTGTGTGTTGATCTTAATCAGGACATGGTTGGTTCCCTACCACTTGGGTAGGCTAACTTTCGCTTCTCTTATACCTTTTACAACATCACCAATTCATTGCCAACACATCAACCTTACCTGGACCTTACCAAATATAATATCAATACCCTTACCAACCAACCAATCACCTAACCATACCTAAATTGCCTGAATTCACCTCTCCCTGGTCCTAAGGGAGAACTACATCGGTCTGAGGCCCCTCCTTGCTTTGTGCAATGGGCTATGTAGGCAGCACTTCGGAGACATGGGGTCTCCCAAGGTTAGCTCGACCATCCCCTACCATAACCTATCATGTGTGGTAATATATAAATATTTTTGTGTATTTCTATTTAATCACATTCCTCTTTATCCTTTTTCAAAACACCGAAAATCAAAAACACAAACATTCTTATTATTTTATCATAACTCAAATCAACATACATATTCGTCTTATTTAGGATGTTAATTAAAAATAAATACATCTTCTCTATCATGACAGCGCGTCGGCATCCTTATTTATTCTTATACCTGCTAACATTATTTAGACCCTCACGCCTCATCCCGAACCAGGTGATGATCGTGATCGTCGACGCCTTTCACCAGGCCTCTCTGTCCTCAAAGGTACCACGGCTATTGGTACCGCCCACTGATCTGCCAATCTCTCCTGTAACATATGAATACGCCCTCTCGCATGGAGGAATCCAGCCTCTAGTCTCTCCGCCCGTGACTCCACACCCAATAGCAATCCTCTTATCTCATTTATCTGCGTTTGGAGCTGATGAACTAAACTCTGCAGACGATCCCTCTCCGTAGTAATCACAACTATGTCAGGGCGATCACGTACACCTCGCAGCTCTGCTACCCACCAAAACCTATAGGCCTCTGTCGTTCCTACATCCATTACCCTGCGATCGGCTGCTATCTCCTCTGGCCCTTCTAGAGGTGTTGGCCGGGGAGGTGAGAATGCTACCTCGGCATCAATCCTCATATATGGTCTATAAGCCAGGGGAATATCCTGCACAAATCCAAATTGTTGCCGCACGCAATCTAGAGGAATCCTCTCATACTCACCTGGCCTGTGCCCTGCGATCCACCTCAATCGCTCTACACCCCTCAACTCCTCAGCTATGTTCTCTGTTACCATATAGTTCCCGTAAGGCCTCCAACACATATCCGCAATCGTCACCCTCTCCCATACCTGCCTGTAATACTCAATGTCACCCGTCACAACATGGGATCTTGCCTCTTGTTCTGACTGGACCCATCGTCTGAATCCCAACCTCTGTACTCCGGTCTCTCCTGACTGGATGGGTCGGCCTATTGGTCGCACATAAACAATGTGCTCGTAGGCCCAACAGTGTAATAAGTATGAACAGTC
>JAHRHJ020000709.1:0-53899 GCA_019776745.2 Taxus chinensis
ACCAAGTTGGGGGGCCAAAAGGGGGTCTTAAGTGGACGCATTTTTCTGAAAAAAAAAACTTCAACTTGTACGAGTTTTTTGAAATAGTTACACTCAAAATTGGAAGATGTTGTAGAAATATGAATCGTAGAATTTTGAGTCTAGTTTCTAAGCTACTAAATTTTATTGAAAACACGGATAAGTTTAAGTGGGTCAAACAACTAAAATACCAACAGATGCTCCTGTTTTTGTTAAAAAACATAATAGAGTGACTTTCGTGCCCCCCACCATTTTTTGAGCACCATTTAGTATTTTTGAAAACCCTTTGGTAGAAAGATAGCTAGGAGCATCTAGTTTGGGCTCCATTTTTTTTAGATTTTTTTAGCGAATATTTTTTTATTTATGATTTTTCTAGTACAAAAATTTTATGTTTTGAAAAATAACGGAGCTCCGACCGTGCCCCCCCCCCCCTAACTACCTCAAAAAATATCGAAAATTAGATTTTTTTTTTTTTTTTGAATATGTATAGAATTATGCCTAGTTTGGGCTAGTATAATTTTTTAAAAAATTTTGATCACCCAAAAAAAAGATACACCATGAAAGATAGACATATTTACACTTCAAAAAATAGCTATAAAAAGGCATAGTTAGAAAATAAATAATATGGAAACCTTATATTAGTCAGAAAATTTAGAAAAATTATATTTTTAGAAAGAAGAGACTCTGCTCTACGTCGTGGTATAATTTTTTTAAAATGGATCGATTGTTTTATTTTGATTTATCATAAAAGAAGTGGCATTTTTACATTTTCTTGTAAAAACATGTTGTTTGTTGTGTTTGTGCAGGTCCATGCCTCAGGCTTGGGGATCCAAACCGGATCCCAAGCCTTGAGGCATGGCTTGGGAAAAGAGAAAACGTGTAATAACGTGTACGCGTTCTGTGTAGTATAAACATACGTTATATGTACGTTCTGTGTAGTATAAACATTATGTATGCTTTTGACATGCTTCTATTTACATAAATAAATGTTTAAGTATAAGTTTTTCATTTATATTTTATTTCTTAGATTTTATTATTTCTTATACTTTAAATTTATTTATGTAAATATAAGAAATTAGGGTCACTCTGCACCTTATGGAATTAGTCTCACAGCTCCATGAGTCATGGTTTAGGAGATAGTTTTTTAAAGTATAATCTGGTCAGTACATAGGTAATTTTTCAGGATTTCAGCATTCAGCCTAAATCTTTTAGCATTTAACTTCTACAATCGAAACCCTAAACCATAGGCCATAAACCTAAACACTAAACTGTAAACCTTGAGCCCTAAACCCTAAACCCTAAACCTTTAACCATGATCCCTAGACCCTAAAACCTAAACCCTAAACCCTAAACCTTAAACATTCAGCCCTTACCCGTGAGCCCTAAACCCTGAGCCTTAAGCCCTAAACCCTAAGCCATAAGCCCTAAACCCTAAACCATGAACCATGAGCCCTAAATGCTAAACCCTAAACCCTGAACCGTAAAAACTAAATCCTAAACCCTAAACCCTAACCCCTAAACCCTAAACCTTAAACATTGAATCCTAAACCCTAAACCCTAAGCCTTGAACCCTACACCCTTATCCCTGAGCCCTAAAATCTAAACCCTAAACCCTAGACCATATACCCTAAGCCCTAAGCCCCCTAAACCCTAAAACCCTAAACCCCTAAACCTTAAACCCTAAACACTAAACCCTAAACCATAAACCCTAAACCTTAATCCCTAAACATTAAATCCTAAACCCTAAACCCTGAACCCTGAACCATAAACCCTAAAACCTGAACCGTAAACCATAAACCCTTATCCCTAAACACTAAATCCTAACCCAAAACCCTAAACCCTAAACCCTAAACCTTAAACCCTAAATCCTTAACCTCGATCCGTAAACCCTAACCATAAAAACTAAACCCTAAACCCTAAACCTAAAACCTAAATCCTAAACCATAACCCTGAACCTTAAACCCTGAACCCTGAACCCTAAACCTTAAACCCTGAACCATGAACCCTAAACCCTAAACCCTAAACCCAAAACCATATTTCATCAATATTTCCTAGTCTCGTGCCTAGAACCATCATTGAGTCTGCTTATAGAACTACCTTGTTTATGAGAGGTGGGACAAGTAACTAAATGGATATGACATCTACCTTGTGCCTTGTAATGCATATATTACACATCTCTTCCAAACTTGTTTCTCCCCACATATACTTGTGCTCTTGAATGTAAATTTATTCACACTCTGAAACAAATTTCACATTTCTCATATTTCCATGTATGGTATTATGCAAGCCAGGATGACCCATTGGAAGCTGGAAAAAATAACCATCACAACAAAAAAATTAATCTTAAAGGAAACAAAAGAAACATAGAGAATATATCAATGCAGAGGTGTAGGATCATAATTGAATTTCCTGTAGTATCCTCTCCTCTGGAGAAAGATAAAGTTCAAGTGTTCTACTGGAATGGATAGTAAATTTGACAGAACTTCCTAAAGTGTTCAAAATAAGCATAGAAACAGGGGAATGGCTAAGAACACTAAGGGGTTATCAATCGCCTAGTAAATCTTTCTTGTTTAGTTCTAAATGGGAGTTACCTGGCCTACGACTTAGTGACCTTCCATTCATTGATAATTCCTTATATGATAAACCCATGGATGTTTTCAAAATCCCCTGAACAAAAAGATAGGGGTAGTCATCAATCCTAGTGAAGGGTGTGATGTGATTTCCAAGCAACTTGAAATTCATATAGATTTAGAGGTCATAACATGAATTTACAAATATCTCTATCATTATAAATGGAAGCCAAGTAACAGTGTCTCCCTGTACATCCAAGGATTGAGGACTACTGGGGTCTTTGGAAGGATTGGACAGTCAGGAATATGACATTTCCCTCCTTCAAAATATCAACAGATGAAAAACATCAAATTTTGATGACTCTCTTTGAATGTTCTGCCTACAAATTCGATGAACCCTGAACTCTGTGACCTAAACCCTTAACCCTCAACCATGAGACCTAAACCCTAAACTATAAACCCTAAACCCTAAAACCAAAATAATAAATCCTAAACCCTAAACACTAAATACTAAACCCTAAAACCTAAACCCTAAACCCATAACCCTAAACCCTTGACCCTAGACCCTAAACCCTGAGCCCTAAGCCCTAAACCCTAAATACTAAATCCAGAGCCCCGAGCTCTAACCCCCAAACCTTAAACCAGTAACTCTGAACCCTGAACCTTAAGCCATAAACCATGAACCATGAACCCTAAACCCTAATCCCTAAACCATAAACCCTAAACCTTAAGCCTTGAACCCTACACCCTAATCCTTGAGCCCTAAACCCTAAACCTTAAACCCTGAGCCCTAAACCCTAAATCTAGAGCCCTGATCTCTAACCCCTAAACCTTAAACCCGTAACTAACCCCTAAACCTTAAACCTGTAACTCTGAACCCCGAACCCTGAGTCGTAAACCTTAAACCATGCACCCTAACCCCTAAACCCTAAACCCTGAGCCCTGAGCCCTAAACCGTAAACCCTAAACCTTAAGGCCTAAATGTTAAATCCTAAAGGTCCCCCTAAACCCTAAACCCTAAACCCTAAATCATAAACCCTAAACCCTGACCCCTAAACCCTAAACTCTAAACCCCAAGCACTAAACCCTAAACCCTAAACCCTAAACCCTAAACCCTAAACCCTAAACCCTAAGCCCTAAACACTAAACCCTAAACCCTAAACTCTATGACCTAAACCCTTAACCCTAAAACCTAAACCCTAAACCTCAAGCCTTAAACCCTAAACCCTAAACCCTTTTAAACCCTAAACCCTAAACCCTGACCTTTAAACCTTAAACCCTAACTCCTAAACCCTAAACCGTAAACCCTAAACCCTCAACCCTAAACCTTAAAAACCCTAAACCCTAAACCCTAACCTAACCCCTAACCCTAAACCCTCTAAGCCCTAAACCCTAAACCTAAACCCTAAAACCTAAACCCTAACCCCTAAACCCTAAACCCAAAACCCCTAAACCCTAAACCCTAAGCCCTAAACCTCTTAAACCCTAAACATAAACCCTAAACCCTAAACCCTAAACCCTAAACCCTTAAACCCTAAAAACCCTAAACCCTAAACTAAACCCTAAACCCTAAACCCTAAACCCTAAACCCTAAACCCTAAACCCTAAACCAACCCTAAACCCCTAAACCCTAAACCCTCAACCCTAAACCCTAAACCCCCTGAACCCTGCCCTAAACCCTAAACCCTAAACCCTAAACCTTTAAACCTAAACCCTAACCCTAAACCCTGAGCCCTAAACCCTAAACCCTAAACCCTAAACCCTAGGCCCCTAAACCCTAACTCCTAAACCCTAAACCTAAACCCTCAAAATCCTCAACCCTAAACCCTAAAAACTAAACTCTGAACCCTAAACCCTAAACCCTCAACTCTCAACCCTAAACCCCCCTAAACCCTGATCCCTAAACCCCCTGAACCTTGAGCCATAAACCCTAAACCCTCAACCTTGACCCCTAAACCCTAAACCTTGAACCTTGAGCCCTAAACCCTAAACCCTCAACCCTTAACCCTAAACCATAAACCCTAAACTCTAAACCCTAAACCTAAACCCTAAACCATGAACCCTAAGCCCTGAGCCCTAAACCCTAAACCCTAAAATCTGAACTATGAGCCTTAAACACTAAACCTTAAACCCTAAACTCTAAACCTTGAGTCCTAAACCCTTAGCCCTAAACCCTAAACCCCGAGCCCTAAACCCTAAACCCTAAATCATAAACCCTCACCCAAAGGAAAGTCCTAAAAAGATCATTCAACGTGTTTCAGTGTGTAGGGAATAGTGTTTAAGGTGATCGATCGACTCATTTAGTTTTTATGAGAGACTACTTCCTTTGAAGGCCTAAAAAGGCATTTTTGGCCATTTTGTAGTTAATTGAACACCCTTCAGAACAAGCTAAAATGAGCTAGTCATGTCACCGAGTTATCAAGGACCATTATTTGTGAAGTATTAAGGCATCGTTTGTCTCCATAAGAGACATATGAGCAAAAGCATGTATGAGAATCATGAATTTGATTCCATGAAAGGATGCTTTTAGAGCTAGGAAAGGTGAGGGGATGATCTTTATATGGAGCACCATGTTTCTAAGAATGAGCAATCATCTGAGTTCACTTGATGCAATTCACTTGGTACTATTCGTAACAACTCATTCAACACCTAGTAGTGTTATCACACCTTAAGGAGGAGGCACATTACAATCACCTCATTTTGGCCATAGGACAGGAATCCCATTCAGGGAACAATCCTCTATCTACAAAGTGAGGATCTCTTTTTAGTAAGAAGTAGACAAACATCATAGAGTTAATTCATGGTCACTAAAGTGAATTATGGACCAAATTTAAAAATTAGTACCAATTCAAGCAGTGGTAGGGCCAAAATCCATTTTAGAAGGTCAAAAAACCTAAAAAATGACTATATGCTTTCCCAAAACAAAGACCGACTACAATATATATGCCCTGAAAGTTTTAGGTCGTTTGCTGAAATCCTGAAAATGAGTAAGTACTGACCAGATTAGATTTTGAAAAACTATCTTCTAGATTATAACTGTTGGAGCTACGAGACCACTTCCATAAGGTGCAGAGTGACCCTAATTTCTTATATTTACTAAAATAAATTTAAAGTAGAAATAATAAAAGTATAACTTAAACATTTATTTTTGTAAGTATAAACCACCAAAACACATATGCATGGTCCATACTACACAAAACACGTACGCGTTATAATGCGTACGCTTTTTGACTTGTTTGAAATGCGTACGCGTTATGGTTCGGAGATTCCCGAGCCAAACAAATTAAAACGCGAGTGTGTTTTAGCAAAACGCGTACGCGTTTTTTTTTTTCAGATTCTTGTCCGCTTTTTGAAAGTCATATCGCTACTTTTATGGTCTACTAACTTCCCCTAGGCATGTATCCATACTTACATCTATTCACTGGGAGATTACACTTATAACAGCGAACCCTTACAAGCACTCACACTTTGACGACGCAGACATAGTCCTTGTTCATACTTCGACTACCTGAGGGTTACAAATTGAAATGAACCTTACACTCATCACACATGTAGTCATTCTCATGCTAATAGGACTTCACAATCAGAATTTAGGAATTTCTAAATCTATCACATCTATGCATTTTGTAGTGTTGCCACAGATAGGTTCAGGTTACTCAGAATCACTATTGCATTGCATTTGTATGGTGCATATGATTAGGGGTACTGTAGCATCATAACTCATCCTTTTCACGTTTTATCTTACATTCATTCCTACATTTCATTAATCAGGCACGATGGATGTAGACCTAGGGGCAAAATGATATAAGCTTAGGTTTGAGAATTGCATCAACTTGGATCCAAATATCTCGACCATGACCTATATCCTCCAGCTTACCAGGGAGTCAACCATGCAACATCATTTATAGGTACCACTAGATCTCATCAAAACAAGTGAGATCCTCATGAAACGTTCCAGAAACAACACATACTTATTCCATTTCTAGAACAGGACTGGTTTTCATCTAATTTTAACAATATTGTCTTACTATACACATCTTCAACTAATATTTTATGGAAATAAACTCATTGCATAAATCACCCCATGTCCAATTACAGGGAAAACTCACTTCATCTACTAATTTTTCTTCAAAGCATAAGTCTTCCTTATTCTTGTCATTTAGATGATCTTGATCTCTGAAGTCACATTACTGTTCAAGACTTCAAACTTGAAATATGTAGACTCCATTTTCACCCCTATCTAGATTAGAATCATTGATGAAGATATTCATAAAAGCAACCAATTCACATCAACCATCAAGTCAATATGATCAAGAACACTTCCTATAATAGACCTATCAATGGTACAATTCTCTCCACATCATCATCATCATGAGGGACAAACAGAATGCAAACTTTACTGACACACTAGGAACAGGGATGCTCTTCAAAAAATTAGTTATTCATGAACTACAAAATCTAAGGTGTCACTAATTCTTTCAGTATGCTGGCCTCTAAGGTAGTGAAAACTTGAGGATGTTGATTGTCCTCATTCATACCTCCATGCCCTCCATCCTCTAATAACACCTTTTGTTCAAGGAGGTTAAATCAGCTGATCATGTTACTCAATGATAGATCAATTGTGTTGAAAGGCCCCACTTAATTTGGATTTTCTGAACGTTGGGTAACAACCAAAAATGCGTCCATTATTGAATTCTCAAGCAAAAAAAATTCTTTTCCTAAATAATCACCAAATGACATTTTTTGACTCAAACAAGACTACAAAAATTTATTGACTTATACACTTAAAAATGACTAAAGGAATTTGACAATATCACATAAGATGGTTGACTAGGGCACAAATCCTTACTAACGGACATACTTTCCAATATAAAATTATTCATGACCTTTATAAGTCTTAACTGGGTTTTGCCATTATCACCACTCCATTGTTTGACGATTTGAAAAAAATATTAGAACTTTCCCTATATAGGTCTAATTTCAGGCTTATGTTAGGTAATTGACAAACTTTAAAATCATTTAGTTTCGACTTTTGAATATTCAAATAACTTACTCATTAAACCTTTATGAAAATAAATGACAACTGACTAGACTCAGCCATGGGGACCATACTAGGGTAAGACATTTCTAAGTAAAAAATATACATACTCTAGAGAATATTCTTAAACAAAAAATGACGGACTAAAGAATTTCCTATAACATGGGTCTCAAATTGTTTGAGTGGCATGTACTTGAGACTCATACACAATATGGTGAGAAGGAATTTCTGCGTTGTAGCCTGCACATGAATGCTTGGAATCCCTTCACTGATGAGTCTGGTATGTTGATGAGTGCCATATGGATATTATGTCTGATCTTTATAGATTAATAAAATTGGTCTGAATGGAAATGAATTTGTTCCAACCAGCTACTCACAAAAGTCCTAATCCTGCATGATGGAGCATGATTCTTTTAGATGTTAATGTCAATTTTGTAATCAGCTACCATACACTTAACCAATCCATGAAAATGCACAATCACCCCTATTCTAATGCGGACAGGGCATCATGAATTTCATGCATAATCAACATATTATGTTCTTAAGCATCAACATGAACTTGTACAATGACTGTCTGCATCTCAATGACGACAGTCACCTTGTGCTTGCACTCTCCACACTTGATCTGCCAGGGAATATTCTGCAGATGAAAGATCATAACACTGCCAAGATATTGTAACAAATTCATGTGCTTCTATATCCATGGACATAAGATGACTATCGACACCATGCTCAAAAGTTCAGGCCATTGAGAGACAAATATGACATTGCTTACTGTATAAAATGGTTTAACATGATATACCTTTGTGTGTACAAATACAAAAACTTACCAATTCATCCACTCTATCACTATGTAATGTACATTTCACAATTCTGACATCAAGATTACAATAACACATCATTTGTACTCTCATAGGATTTAAATCTAAGCATAACCAGTCCTTCCAGGGTACATTACACAGTGGAGAAATACAATCGACATTGGTCATGCAATTACAGAGTACTACATTTGCTTCTTCACTGAAATGCACTCATCCAGAGGATGACAC
The DNA here is from genome assembly GCA_019776745.2 of Taxus chinensis. NCBI lineage: Eukaryota > Viridiplantae > Streptophyta > Pinopsida > Cupressales > Taxaceae > Taxus > Taxus chinensis. The sequence goes on from JAHRHJ020000709.1 coordinate 8,676, forward strand.
ATCTAGTCTCACGATACCAATATAATAATTGGTTTGAGGTTTTAAACCATTAAAATTAACTTCATCTCCATTGAATCATTCTACTTAAAATCATAACTATTCCAATGGCTACTGAAATACGCTATGGAGCTCCTAGGGAAACTGACCTCCATAAACAACTCATAACTAATTTAGGAAGACTCAATACTGGTCATCAACAAAGCAAAATCAATATATTCACCTTACGATACTCTCTAACATGTATATATTATTTAAGGAAGCTATTACAAATATGATACACTAAAAATGTTACTTAATTACCAAATCTATATTTACTCCTTACATACATATCAAGTCACAACTTATCAATTCCTGATGAGCACTTATTTACGGTTCATTCTTGACATACTTAAGGGGTCGGTATACAATGAACATGAATCTCAGCCTTAAGTACAACATCCATACTCGTTCGGGGGGATATGACCTTGGGTGGCGGGGAAGTGAGGCTGCTCCTATCACATTCATCTTGCATTCCATTCCATTCATCCACAACATACTGCATATCTTGGATGCATTTACTCTTGTTTTACATATGCTTATATGTATGGCTTTATTACACATTCCAGATATGATATCTTATATTTCATTATCTTTATCATACACACATTCATGTTCACTTTCCTTTGTAGTTGTGATCACAGACTATACACATATCGACTACATGCAACATGAATGTTTGGCGCAGTACCTCTACCAGTCTCCATAACTGGCTCCTGGGGGCATCCACATTTGTACACACATTTGAGGTGTTATTGTTTCATTTTTCATAGCACATTACTGGATCAGATTATACATGCTTGGACATACTTGGTATATTTTTTCTAACATGCTAACGGGTGATTTCATGTGCAACATTTGATTTGTAGGATTATTTGCCTCCATGGACTTATCTTTGAACATTTCTTACTCTTGTTTGTTTTCATTGTTTGCGGGCTTTGCCCTATGTTTTGTCTTGTGTGCACACTGTATGTTTTTGGTCATTGTGGCCCTACTTGTCTTGCCATATTGTGAGTGATGTCCCATGTTTCCAGACCCGCTTTTTGTGGTCTACTTTGTTTCTTCTTTCTTGGTAGCTTACACATTATTTTCTATATGCATGTTTATCTTGTTTGTACTAACACTTTGTCTTCTAGCACAATGTTTACATGTGCCTTGGTTTCTACCAAGCACATTCCCTCCTACATATCGGTATCAGTTCAACATGGGATCCTCTTTTGGGCCACATCCTTCTAACAACGTCACATGCACCCAAAATGAGGGGGGCATCTATTGGGTGAATCAGTCACCCCATTTGGCAATGGTTATGTCACAGTTCAATGATCTATAGTTACAGTTCAACAGTCTCCAGTCACAATTCAATACAGTACAACACAGTCTACAGACTTCTTAGACATACATGGCTCAGAATCAAACTTAGGTCCTTACTTCAGCACAAACACTAGTGCCCATGATCAGACTTGGGTTTCACCAAGGCGCTTCTGTCCCTTCTTGAGCGCCTGACACCAAGGGTAGATACACAGAGTTTTTCATTTCAACACAGTTTTTAGCATTGTCACAGAGGCTTTTCACATGGCAGGCAATCCTTCAACACTAGGCAATCATGTTTGATCGCACTTATTCGCATTGTGTTAGACTTTTACACACCATTTGTAGTGGTGTTTTTACTTTGGGGAACAGTCAAGGTTAGAGAATGACACTAGACCTTTCTACCACTTCTATCGTGGCGTAGGACATTAAACAACATTCAACATGCATTCAACAATTCCAAGAAGCAGTCAAAGGTTGGAGAATGACACTAGACCTTTCTCCCTACACTACTTTTTGTCGTGGCGTGAGATTGCCCCAAAAAATCACCCTTCATCGACATTTTCAGGATCCTCTCTACACTCTTTTACTCATCACGGATCAGGTGCACATGTTCTTTTTTCACATTTTACATACTTCTTACATGTTTTTTACATATTTTGATCATATACATGCGTATTTAACTACTTGTTTGATCTTCTCTTTTGTAGGTCCGTCCTTATGGGAAGTGGTAGTCACATCAACAACATCATCGACAACATGTACAACATCAACAATCACACACCGCAGTGTGTTTCCACCCTAGGGTCATTATCACCACTTTTCTTTTTACTTCCTCTTCTATAGTTTCCACGCTTCACACCTTTTATCACTCCATGTTTTTCTTGTCTCAGCACACTCTTTGTACATGGTTATCAAGTGGGGATCTCTATCTACTTTATGTTATTGAGCTTTCCGCTCACCAACATAAAGTGGGGGCAAATGTAGACACTAATATCACACACTTTGGGTACATTACTAGGTCCTAATCCATACTACTATTCATATGCTTCTTATGGGAGAAAAGTATTGGTTGATCACTATACTTGGCCTCTTAAGTTCCTTCCTAGTCTCCCTTTTGACCTGACGAACCTCACTGTCCAGTCTGACCCTTCATACTCCACCTTTTATGGCCCTAGACACCAGTGCCCAGGTGCCCTCGTCCCCTCTGGGTGCCCTAGACTTTTTTGTATTTAGCTCGCTCCTTTTTGGGTCCTTTCTAGCCATTGGGCATCCTTATCTTTTAGGAGTCACTTTTTAGTGATCAATTATGAAATTTGAACAAGAGAAACATATAAATATAAAGTTATGTGACCAAATTAAAGGACCAAGCTCTAAGCATCTATACTATCACCTAAGGTTGCACCTCACAAGCATCTAAAGAGCATCATTGCATCCATCTAACACCCTTGCAAGGGACGATAGTTGATTTTCTGCATCACACTTTATAGGAGGGAAGTCTATTCTATTCCATGCACACATTTATTACATCTTTTTACATCTAGCTACTTTGCTCGTTATCAAGTGTGACACGCACAAGAGCCACCTAGGGCATGATTCTGCACACACACACATAGAACTACATTGGGTCTGAGATATAGTGCAGCGCTCAGTCGTAAGATCACCATTTTGACAGCCGAGGATAGTCTAACCCCTCATTCTACATATTTCTTTTTCGGGGGCTGATGCGTTGTCTTGCATGTGGATTCTATATTGTGAGTTATCAGTGACATCTGCAAGGGTTGTGCGACATACTAGCGACTGAAAACGGAGATCAGTGACAATTTTGTGACCCTCCCAAAATCCAGATTCCGAGCTTTTACGTGCAGACCCTGGCACCTCAGGAAGGGATTCTAGCACCTAGGCACCATAGTACCAGCCCAGGCGCCCTAGTCCAGGAACATCTGACACTTCTGCAATTTTCTGTGCATCGTTGTGAAATTTTTCCAATTTTGTTCATCAATATTTCAGCATCAGACACTTTGAGATTTTAGTGATCATCAACTAAGTCATTCTTCCTTTCTATTGCATTTAACGTTTGATTTTATTAGATCATATACTTGTGTTATAGCATTTTTTAAATCATTTGTGTCAGTACATATTTAAATTTGACCAAAGAAAGTAAATAGTTAAATTTTGTTAAATTAGTGTGCTTGAATGTGAAATCCCCGTATGTCAAAAGATGTCCCTAATATATTTTAGGGCGTATATGCTTTTATAGCTAAATGGGCTTATGCTAGAATAATTGTCATATGATTATTGTCAAGTTCATTGGGACCAAATTTAAGGTACTACACATCAATATGCTCTATACAAAATTAGGAGACTACAAACCAATCCTAAGAAATTTATTTATTCATCATGAAAATTTGAGGTCATGTTTCAACTACTTCTAAGTGCACAAATCCACTATTATATTTTGACAACTGTCACTAGATCGCAAGATAAAGTCATATAAGCCTAAACCTTGCATGTTACCTCTTTCCCTTGGTTTTTAAATTAATTATTTATACTATCATTTTGTATTGTAAATGCTCATTTAACCTTTTTAAATGTAATAGTTGTTTATGCCACATTTAATGGAATCCATTTATCCATATCACACAACCAACAAAATAAATTATGTAGATAACATAATCATATGTGGTGGAATCTTCTTATGAAATGAAAACATTTTTTATTGGTAAAGAAAGGACTAAAGGGTTTCTCGCCCATCTTTTAATATTCAAAAACTCTTACAAAAGAACTAAGAACACATTAAATATCGATGACAAACAACTACTGCTATCCAAAATCTATACGAAAAAATATGACAAACAACTACTTCCATCCCAAATCTATACAACAAAACATCCACAACTTTTTTATGGAGCTCTTAGAACAAGTTCTACAACAAAAAAAAAAAGAAAAAAAACTAACTTCTAAAATAAGTTTCTCAAACTTAAATTTGACAATCATAATAGTCATCAAGAAGACAAGTCAGGGCTAGCCTCCTAGATTAAAAACACCTTTCCCAAAGTCATTTTAGAACCTTCTCTCACAGCCTTAAAAGTCTTCATCTCTAACTTCCCTAACATGATTTTCTAGCACAGCTCTTCTTAGTTTAAGATGAAGGAGAAACAAAATAAAAATAAAAAATAAAAACAATTTTATAATCTACTCATAAAAAAATCATTTTAAAAAATCACACCAATAAAATTCCCACAAAAGTAAATAACCCAATAATTATATAGGCATGAAATTACATCTATAACCTTTTTCCCAACCAGGCACCCATCTTACATTATATAATATGTATGGAGAATGAGGTTGACTTCAAAATAATATAATATTCAGATGTATATAGATATAAATGTAACAAGCTCACATAGGCCAATCTTAAATACAAAACCAAGAACATATCTTAGGAAATAACAATCATATCTAAAAGTCCTCGTCTGTTTTTCATGAGTTAATTATTTGTTATCCATGATTTAGGCTTTCAGACGGCTAAATCCGGCTGTGTTGGAATGTCAATGAGTTTGGGAGGTGATAAACTAGTTTGGCTTTATGAATTGGATATATACTGTCACTTAAATATATTAATTGTTTTTTTTTTGGAGAATCATTATGATCGAGCTATTTTTTTTAAAAAAGTTTGTGTGCTAGATAATATGCTAAATAGGCTTTGGTTTGATCGCCAAATAGTCTGTCATCCATTGTGTAATTAAGCCTCCTGTATTTTCTCCTCATTAAGACTTTGGATTGGACAATTTTGCAAAACACGCATTGTTTGTGTTTGTTGGAGGAGACTCAGAATTTGGAGCTCAAGACTCCCTGTAATTTCTAACAGGTAAGACACACTAAGACATCCATATATCCTATCAGGTTGATATTTAGAAAAGTTATATGGTTTTTTTTTTTCATAAAATACTTCAAAGAGCCCTGGTATGAATTTTTATTTGACATGAAGTAATGGACTTTAATGGTATCTGTTCTGCAACTTAAACTAAGAAATATTCTTTTCAAGTATTTATCAATTAGGAAATTATTAATGGACGACTTTAATGGCATCTGTTCTGTCACTTATACCAAGAGATGTTCTGTTCTAATCATTTATGGTTTAGGAAATTCTAATAATTCAAATGGTATGTTATCAACTAGTACATATATCTGAAATTAATTCATCTGACACTCTAATAGACATCAATCTTAATTCAATACTTTCTTTGTAAATTTATGTTGATTTTGATAGATAGCTTCAATTTAGCTACATCACTATGTAATATATATTTTCCAGGAAACAAAAATCAGGCTCCAAATCTTATGTTATGTCAAAGAAATCACAAAAACTGCCTTATAATGGTCAAATAGATGTCAAATTTAAGGCCATGAATAAATTGTTTATCATTTGACATTACAGGCCTCCGTTGCTATTATAGGATGCCTTCTGGCGTAAATATCATTTCTAGAGATAAATTGCTTGGATGTTTAATATGTTCATACTCATAGAAATGTCAGAATTTCCCCACCAATCAAGCCCACTTGTGTACTACTCCATTAGCAAAACCATAGCAAGTATCATGCCTTACAAGTGAATCCACAGCAAAAGCCCATATGTTTAACCTTTTTGGTGTGTCACTTACATTCAAATTGTAGCCTGTTTCAATTTAATGGGTAGTAGTCCAATGGTGTATATGATGGTGTAAAAGGTGTTACCTAGCCATCCATTGAAGTACAAATTCCAGGAGATACTAAGGATGAGACCGGAATCATGCCGCAAAGGAATTTAGCGGAATGCAAACCCCTTAATCCTTGGCAGCTAAGCCTAGAAATTCTATGCACCTAAACCATGGAAGCTTCAAAATCAATAAAAAAAATTGCATCCTCTTTCAAGCTGAGGTTTAGCCTGGATTGGAATATAGAATAAACCGCTACAAAGAATTTTCCAATTATAGCATTGAGGCATATGAACAAAAATTTAAGAACAGCAATTTTTGAAATATATAGAAGTTTATTGAGAATCCAACTTATAGATGGTAATTAGGATCAGATTTGATTTAGACAGTTTCTAATTAGCAAGGTCTGACCTTTTTGACATTACAGTGATATCTTTCTTTCCAAGGATTGTGTTTGAGTACAAAGATTATTCTAGCATTAGGCTTGTTTTCCTCATCTTACCAAGAATTGTGTTGTACAGAGATTATTCTGGCATCAAGTTTATTTAGCCCTGCCTCAGGCTCAGATGCCTTTGGCCTTCAGTTTTACTAATGTTTGTTATTTCCGGCAACTCCTATTTCAAATGCCATTTAAATTTCAATTTCTTAGATTGTAGGAAAAAAAAGCAATGGGGACTGAAAATTTATCCGTTTTTGGTTATCTCTACCCTTAGCTTTATATAGATAACTGGTTTGCAATAAATGTTTTGGCAGAGAGTAAAATATGGCAGACCCCATAAATTGCCATCTTGTAAAGCCAATTGGTCCTAACAAGGGGGAGGTTGACGCTAGACCTCTGGAATCAGTCAAAGCAGCCCTTAGCTTATTTGGAGGAAGTGTTTCTGAGCCTGTAGATGGGAGGAAGCTTGAAAATTCATGTGGACAGGTAACTTCAGGTTTACATAGACTAAGATTGTAGTTTCAGATAACTTGTGGCTTAATCAGTTTTTCAGCTGAACATCTTCTTCCGGTTTATGCTTTTGGATCTTAATTTGCTCTGAAATGTTCACAGAAGAACATTGCAAAGGACAAAGATGTGTTTCTAGCACAAAATGGATTCACTATGTCTGTGGAGCAACTTAAAAATGCAGAGGATATAGAGCTTCAACACAAACTAGAGTTGGAAAAAGCAAGGGTGGTCTTGGAAGCTTTTACTAGCAAGTTGGAAGAGGCAAAGAAGTCTAAGGAAAATGCTAGAAAGGTCAATGCACTTGTTAAGAAGCTAGAAGCTGCAAACCCCCATTTTATAGAGGCCTATAATAAGGTTTTGCAGGAAGAGCTTAGTGCTGCAAGAGAGCAGTATTCAATGGTCACTGCAGAGTTGGAAAATACGAAAGAGGAACTTTGGAAAACAAAGGAAAATGTTTCAGCCCACAAGAAATCCGAGGTATTGGCACTCAAACAAGTAGAAGAGGCAACAATGGCAGCAGAAAACAGTAATATAAGATTGGAGGAACTTGTCAGGGAAATTGCGACAGCTAATGAATCTCTGGCTCGCCTTCAATTGACTTGTATAGAAGCAGAGAAAGAAAAGGCTATTCTACTGGCTGCAAAGGAGGCTGAAACAAAGAATGTTGCAGAAATGGCAGAACAAAATAGTAAACAGCTGGAAGCTTTGTGGAAAGAGGTTGATGCTGCAAAGGATCTAGAGGCAAGGCTGACAACTACAACTTCAACTAAGGAAAAGTTGCAACAGGAGTTGCATTTGGCAAAGGAGTCGGAGTCCGTACTTGCCAAGGTTGCTGCAGATGCTACTCAAAATCTAAATGAGTTGAAATTGAAGATTAAGCAGGCAGAGTCTAATGCAGCAACCTCTTTAGCATCTATATCAGCAGAGCTTGAGGAGGCAAAGGTGAATCTGAAGAGAACAACAGAAGAGTGTAACTCTGTGTGCAATTCAGCAGTATCTCTTAGGGCAGAGCTGGAACAGCTAAGGAAGGAGATGAACGAATCAAGGGAAAGAGAGGTAGAGTTAGATGTTTCAATAGCAATGCTGAATGCAGAACTTCATCAAAGCAGATCGCAGTCGGCAGCGGCAACTGCAGCAGAAGCAAAAGCCAAAGTTGCTGCTTTGGAGCTCTCTGTAGCTCTTAAACAGCTAGCTGCAGAGGCAGAGGGAGCCAAAAAGGAGGCAAAGGCCATGAAAGAGGAAGCAAGGCAAGCAAACTTGGAAGCAGAGACCACAAAGGCCAACCTCACTGCTGCAGAGGCAAGACTGGCAGATGCCTTAAATGAGGCTGAGGAAGTAAAGGAGGCAGCACAGGCATGGAAAATTTTATGGGCTATATTTCCTAAAATCTAAGTTTATTTATATAGTTTTAGATGATATACACAGAAATTGAATATGTTAATCAGAATTTAGTAGCATTATGAAGAAAGTATTTGTAGTTACTTTTGTAACATTTTTTATTTGTTCAGGTCCTGGAAGAGGAGTCCAGAAAAGTAAAATTAGAAGCAGAGAAACTAATGGTTGACACGGCTAGTCTGGAGTTGAGACTGCAAAATTCCATAAAAGTGGTTGAGGAAATGAGGGAGGACGGCCAGGCCATGAAAGAGGAGGCAAGGCAAGCCAAATTGGACGCAGAGAAAGCAAAGGCTGAGATGACTTCTTTAGAGCTAAAACTGAAAACCGCCCTCATGGAAGGCAATGCAACAAAAGAGGAAATGCAGGCCATGAAAGAGGAAACGAGCAAAGCAAATATTGAAGCAGAGAAGGAAAAGGCAGACAAAGCTACTTTAGAGGGAAAACTGCAAGATGCCCTAAAGGTAGCAGAGACAGAGAAGGAGGCAGCACAGACCATGCAAGAGGAGGCAAGAAAAGCAAAATTGGAAACAGAGCAAGCAAGGACTGAGATGACTTCTTTAGAACTAAAACTGAAAGATGCTTTAATGGAAGGCGAGGTGACAAAGGAGGAGGTGCAAGCCGTGAAAGAGCAAGCAGGGAAAGCAAAGGCTGAGATGACTTCTTTAGAGCTAAAACTGAAAACCGCCCTCATGGAAGGCAATGCAACAAAAGAGGAAATGCAGGCCATGAAAGAGGAAATGAGCAAAGCAAATATTGAAGCAGAGAAGGAAAAGGCAGACAAAGCTACTTTAGAGGAAAAACTGCAAGATGCCCTAAAGGTAGCAGAGACAGAGAAGGAGGCAGCACAGACCATGCAAGAGGAGGCAAGAAAAGCAAAATTGGAAACAGAGCAAGCAAGGACTGAGATGACTTCTTTAGAACTAAAACTGAAAGATGCTTTAAAGGAAAAGGCAGACAAAGCTACTTTAGAGGAAAAACTGCAAGATGCCCTAAAGGTAGCAGAGACAGAGAAGGAGGCAGCACAGACCATGCAAGAGGAGGCAAGAAAAGCAAAATTGGAAACAGAGCAAGCAAGGACTGAGATGACTTCTTTAGAACTAAAACTGAAAGATGCTTTAATGGAAGGCGAGGCGACAAAGGAGGAGGTGCAAGCCGTGAAAGAGCAAGCAGGGAAAGCAAAGGTTGAGATGACTTCTTTAGAGCTAAAACTGAAAACCGCCCTCATGGAAGGCAATGCAACAAAAGAGGAAATGCAGGCCATGAAAGAGGAAATGAGCAAAGCAAATATTGAAGCAGAGAAGGAAAAGGCAGACAAAGCTACTTTAGAGGAAAAACTGCAAGATGCCCTAAAGGTAGCAGAGACAGAGAAGGAGGCAGCACAGACCATGCAAGAGGAGGCAAGAAAAGCAAAATTGGAAACAGAGCAAGCAAGGACTGAGGATGACTTCTTTAGAACTAAAACTGAAAGATGCTTTAAAGGAAAAGGCAGACAAAGCTACTTTAGAGGAAAAACTGCAAGATGCCCTAAAGGTAGCAGAGACAGAGAAGGAGGCAGCACAGACCATGCAAGAGGAGGCAAGAAAAGCAAAATTGGAAACAGAGCAAGCAAGGACTGAGATGACTTCTTTAGAACTAAAACTGAAAGATGCTTTAATGGAAGGCGAGGCGACAAAGGAGGAGGTGCAAGCCGTGAAAGAGCAAGCAGGGAAAGCAAAGGCTGAGATGACTTCTTTAGAGCTAAAACTGAAAACCGCCCTCATGGAAGGCAATGCAACAAAAGAGGAAATGCAGGCCATGAAAGAGGAAACGAGCAAAGCAAATATTGAAGCAGAGAAGGAAAAGGCAGACAAAGCTACTTTAGAGGAAAAACTGCAAGATGCCCTAAAGGTAGCAGAGACAGAGAAGAAGGCAGCACAGACCATGCAAGAGGAGGCAAGAAAAGCAAAATTGGAAACAGAGCAAGCAAGGACTGAGATGACTTCTTTAGAACTAAAACTGAAAGATGCTTTAATGGAAGGCGATGCGACAAAGGAAGAGGTGCAAGCCATGAAAGAGCAAGCAGGGAAAGCAAATTTTGAAGCAGAGAAGGCGAAGGCGGAAAAGGCTACTGTAAAGGCAGAACTGCAAGATGCCCTAGATGTAGCAGAGAGAGCGAAGGAGGCAGAGCAGGCCATGCAAGAGGAAGCAAGAAAAGCGAAATTGGAAATCGAGCAATCAAACACTGACCTGCATACTGTAGAGGCAAGACTGCAAGATGCCATAAAGGAGGCCGAGACAGCAAGAATTGCAGAGGCAGCAGCTCTTTCAGAATTAAGGTCAAAAGACTTGGGCATGACTGCACACAAATTTTTCACTGGAATTACAATCTCACAATATGAGTATGACAGCTTGATGAGGAAAGTGAAGGAAGCAGATATGAAAAGCTGCAGAAATCAAAGTGGGTGCTAAAGAAGGTAACCAAGAACTGTTCAACAGACTGGTAATGGCAAACAAGGAGATTGAGGAATCGAAGTTGGCATCAGAGAGAGCACACCTGAGGGCAAATAAGGCAGAGATAGGCAGAAAAGCAGTTGAAAATGAGCTAAGAAAGTGGCGCAAGAGGGCTTATGAAGCAGGTTATGAAGCTCCAAAAGAGCAGGCGGTAAAGAACAATGACATTATTCCAAAACCCTCTGTACCAGTGATTAAGCCCCTGAATGCTGAGCCCCTCAATAAGTTCCTCAACATAAGGATACAATCCTCTGAAGAGTTACGAAGCTCTCATTCTAATACTGATACTGATGCTAATGATGTTTCTGAAAGGAAGAGGAATCGGGTAATTGCTAATTTTATCAAGAGGAAAACATAAAACCAAGAAGATGGCATACCTCGTTTCCAACCAATCTAATTCTTGATCTCCGCCATGACATTGCACTTGTCTGTAAGCTTGATCAGAGCATCTTCTTAATCAGTTTTCTGTTGCAAAAAATCACAGATTTAAGCAGATAGTGGTAAATATGGTGGCCAGTTGGGTTTGATTCGGGTTTGCAGAGACTTAGACGCTTGATTACTCTGTTCTTGCTGTACACCAAATGATGATTTTAAGCCACACCTGGATCATAGAGTACTTCTTTGTGCAAAGGTGTTTATGATGAACAAAATGGGTCTTTTTTGATGTTATCAGGGTCCAATTTGAATTCAAAAAGTCTATAAATACACAAGTGTATCAGCGCAATTAGGTACATAGATTGAAATCAAGAGATTTAAAGGAATCTATTTTATTTCTAAAGCATCCTTCTGTCAAAAGCAAAATTCAAGCACTTATAGAAGCATATATGTTATTTACAAAGTGTTGCCCCCATTAAAATAATAAGGGTTAGAACATTTGCATTACATTGGATTCCATGCTTAGTTGCATTATACTAGTGTGTTGTTTTGAAGACATGTTCGTGAAGTGGGGTCTAATCGAGACATACCCTTGAATCCACCCTTGTTTTTTTACAACCTTGCAAGGTGTTGGTACACAATTAGGGTTCCAAGGAAGGAGAATTTTCTTAGTAACTCATTGTGAATTCTAGGACCGTGACCAAGGTTATTCGGAGCCCGTGAGAAGATGACCAAGATCTTCAAATAAAATTAGCAATTTCTAACAGTTACCAAAACTATACTATTATAGTTCCAGCTATGTCACTTACATAGTGCTATAGTTACGGTTAAGATATTTAGTTTCTTCTGATTATTTTGGGTTTTCCCTACCTCGTTATCCGAACATGTTGCTGACCACTACATTTGGATTTGCGAATAACCATGTACCACTCTAAGACCCTAATTATCTATAACATATCTAATAATTTAGTTTTCCTATGATACTAAATCATTGTGCAATTAGGTTTAATTTATATATTAATATCTATATAAAACTAGTTATAATGTGTTGTCATTATTTGTGGTGTATTATTAGTATAAAAACACTTGCCACATCTACATTTTTGTGAAATCAGTGCTAGTCGAATAACCAACTAAGGATTTCTTCTCTTATAGCTTTCTAGGGTTAAATCTTGTGTTGGTATTATGACCCTTGTGCGATAAATCAAATAGAGGAAAGCTTTGTTGAATTGTAATCTAGATAATACATAAAACTGACACAAAAGACATAGACACAATATTTCATTTGTGAAAACTCTTTTGAGTAAAAAACCCTATGGAGTAACCTTGTTCTATTACATTAACTTCAATCAACTTACAAATACAATAAACAACCTTCAAGGCACTATAACAATCATACAGTAGTGCAACTACCATACAATACATGTAATATTGTCCATGCAATATTTCATGCAACAATATCTTCTTTTTTTTCTTAACACATAACATGCACATACATGCTTAGATTTGACAGTCTGGCCATAACTAACAAATCTCTCATATTATTGCAAATATTTTCTAGTATTTGTTGGGCATTGTGTTTGTGTATTTTTCATTGATGTCAAAGGGAGTTAGGTGTCTCCATGAGGTGTTAATCAAAGTAAATGATGAAGTTTCATTGGTAGTGAAGTGATATGTTGCCATGAGTATGTTGTTTTAGTGAAGTTGTTATGATGCCTTGGTGCATTGCATAGTCTAGAGGTTGATTCAAGCAAGTAGGTGTCATTATGTGAGCTCCAAAGGTGGTCCAAGGTTGTTACATGGTCTAACATGGTTAGTGATATGTGTTAAGGGTGTTAGTAGGTTCACATGATGGTATATAGGCCAGGTTGAGTGAGTCATGTGGTGAAACAAACCATTATAGGTCTTGTTCTTGCCCTAGTGTAAGCAAAATGAGATGGTAGCATGTGAAATAATGAAGAGCAGGTCAACACAAGCATATGAAGTATGTTGTGACATTATATGACAGGTGTAGATGATGTATTAGGTCAAGAATCAGATGTAAAGTGCATGATTAAGGTCCTTTTGGAGCAAGACTACAAGATAAGGTAAGGAAAGAATAGGTAAGTCATGGTGTCTAGAAATTTTTAGATGTTTGTAGGTAAAAATTAGTGCTGGACATCATTAAGGAGGTTTTTGTAGTGCTTTGAGAAAAGTTTCAGGTCAAAAAAGTGAGGAAAAGGCAAGAAAAAGTGTTTTGAGCTCTCAGAAGTGCAAAACCCAGCTCGATAGGCAAGTTTGAATGCTCACCCACATGTGCACACTTTGCATGGCGTCCCGAGCCTTTGGGGGATGTTATTGCATGGAGTTAAGAATACAAAACAAGTGGAATGAGGTAAATTATACATTAGAGCTTTACGAACCATCATTAAAAAGCAAATCAAGTCAAAACCCTTGTTAAAACCCTAACAGCAAAGCAATAGGAAAGAAATGCATGGTACGGTCTCCAAATTGCATGCGAATGAAATTGTGACACTTCAGGGTTGTAGAGAATTTTTCTGATGATAGTGGTTTCATGTTCTAGGTCTTCTGGTAAGATGGAGAAAACCCTAGTTTTTTGGAGATTTGTTGTTTCAGAGTTGAGATTAATGTTTCATGAAATGAAACAAAGAGTTCCAGAAAGCTTGGGATGTACGCTAGATGATCATGAAAACTTTTGGGCAGATTTAATAGATAATTTTTGTGTAATAGGTCTTCCAATGTTCCTTACCGCTAATGGGCTTGTGTGTGCAAAACTAGTCATGATGGTATGAAGTTGTAGACACCAAATCACACACTTGGGTACATTTCTAGGTCCTAATCACATACTTGCATTCATATGATTCCTAAGCGATAAAAGTACTAATTGACTATTGTATTTTGCCTCATTTCTTTCTTTTTGGTTCCCTTCTTGGTCTTACACACCCCACTACCCAATTTGTTCTTCGTCACTCAGTTTCTCTAAATCTAGATACCACTGCCCATCTAGGACGTCAACACCCAGGCGCCCTTGACATCTTTGTATCTTGATCGCCCCTTTTGGGCATATTGTTTTCTCATGGGTTGGCCTTTTAGTGGTTAACTACGAAATTCAAACAAGGGAATTATATAAATACAATGTTATGTGATCAAATTAAAGGACCAAGCTCTAAGCTAAAAGGAACGATAACCAGATCGTACCAAGACAAGAACACAAATGCTAATCAAACACCGCGATCAATAAGATGAAAGCGATTCACCAGAATAACTTTACATAAAACCTTTGCAAACAAATGAGCACACAATATTATATATTATTATGGAACTCAATGAAATACAATGAGAATGGGCCTTGCTTATATATGCAAGGAATAACAATCTAAGAACCAGTCAAGGGTGTAGATCAAGCCATAAATCATGGAAAGAACTAGTCATCTCAAAGAACTAGTCAAGACCATAGATTTATGAGAGAAATAGACATCAAGGATCTAGTCAATACCATAGATCAAGGAAAAAACTATACCTAACAACTAGATAATATCCCCCTAATATCTAAATAAATAAAAGGAAATATCCACACACATAAGTGGGTGAGGAATAAATACAATAAAGGTAAATAAAGTACCTAGGTGAACATGAGCTAAGGTAAATACCTACTCTAACATAAGCATCTACTATCACCACCTAAGGTTACATCTAAATGGATTACTAAGAGCATCGAAGCATCCATCTAGCTTCATTCAAGGGACAAGGGAATGCATTTTCTGCATACACTCCATAGGAGGGGAAGTTCATTTTTTCATACACAAATCTACTGACATTGCTACATCTAGCTATTATTTGTTATTAAGTGCATCTTGCACAAGAGCCTCCTAGGGCACAATTATTGCACACACACTCGAGAAATACATGGAGTCTGAAATGTAGTGCAATGCCCGAATTGTAAGTTCACTCAGTTAGGTGAGCATTGGGGTCATTCCGACTCCCCATTTGCATATTTTATTTTTTAGGATTTGATGTGTTTTGGGGTTTTATAGGAGGTTTTTTATTTTACAGGTTATGGGTGAATTTTGCGGGCATAGTGCGACATACAACTCGATCAACATCAAAGACTAGCGACACTACGAAAACTAATTTCGAAGCTTTTGAGAAGTCACAAGCACCTAGACAGGGTCTCTAGCACCTAGGTGCCCCAGCACCATTCCAGACACCCTTTCCCGACATATCTGACAGTTCTATAATTTTCTGGGTATGGTTGTGATAGTTTGTACTTTTGTTTCATCATTTTTCTATCTCCATGCACTTCGAGATTTATTGTGAATCAACCAAGTTTTCTTTACTCCCTCTTCCACTTAGGGTTTCAGTTTCTTATTACTTATTGCTTGTGTCATATATGTGCTTTACTATTTTTATCTATTGCATGTGACTTTGAAATATCCTCTAGGGTTTAACACTAATCCAAAATTTGTTAAATCATTAGGTAAACTCGTCTCATTTGAACACTCTTGTGTCTTTATTTCATCACTTATTTCAGTTTCTTCAGAACCTCTCATCATGGATATCTCTATTCATGATTTCTCGCTAGCCAATCCTGATTGTCATGTTAAAATCATTACTCTCTTGGCTAATACTCACATTCCTTCTACTACTCATCTAGACATAGTATATCAGACATTCGTCGATGCATTTTCTCAACAACTTACTTATCCATCTGGTATAGCTTCCAATCTTTCTGTTTATGACAATGATATACATATATGCATAAATAACATGGGTGTCAAGCGAACTCTAGTTGATAATGGATATGAACTCAATCTTTTTACTATATCATTCATTTAGAATATTGGCTTTTCACACTACTTATCTTAGCCCAACATCCATTTCTCTCTGAGCATATGATTCTTCTATACATCCATGCATATGCACTATTACTTTTCCTATCAGTGTTGGGCCAAAAACGGTTCTTATAGTGTTATTTTTTATTGATATTCTCATGTTTTGTATAATTGCTTACTTGCTAGGCCATGACTTCACATCATACAAGTAGTTCCCTATACAATTCACTTTAGTGCGTTAAATTCTTACATGAGGGATTTGAGTATATAGTTATCACTGATTGTAATCCCTTCCAATTTTTCTGGCATGATCTAACCACTGCATTACTTATTCCTGCTTTTTCTATTGTGCATCATGTTGTTGATCTGCAACCCACAGAATATCCAGACAACTTGCCTCCACTCGAGGGAGTTGTTTGCACATTAGTTATCATCCCACCCACATATACTCACCCCCTTCTACTACTACTATTGTACTTTATCAGGGGCTTGTCCATACATTGGACGTCGTTCCATTGTCTTCTAGGAAAAATACACTACTAATAAGGAAGTAAAATACTAACAATCATACCTCCTCCTTCGCGTTCCGTAGCAAACCTCAGAATGGGCTAGGAAACATGGATTGAGCCCTGATTGTGTGATATGTAGGTTCTTTTCTTCAAGATGGAGCAAGGCCTTCCTGCAACAATGATCCACTTACTTTGCACCAAATGGGTAAAAGGATTATGGATTTGGGGTGCTTCAAGATGAGGCTATTTGGGCATTAGGACGAGGTAGAAGGATGTTCTTTTCTCAAAGGATGCAAGAACTTAGACAGGGCATTCAAGCTTATTCTCTGTGTCTTTAGAGGGGAGGGGTAAGGCTGTATTTATAGCCTGGGGAAGTGATTAACTTAGAGTAATTTAAGTAATCATGGTTTGAAAATGTGGGCAAGATTAGGTGAGTGGGGACCACGAAGAATGGGTGAGGATTTGATTTTGGATTTTTAATTCATAAGTGGAGGATTTTGGATGAGTGGGGACCATGAAGAGTGGATGAGGATTTGATTTTGAATTTTTAATTCAATAGTAGAAAAACATGGAGAATAATGACATGTGGTGAGGATTGGGTTATTTTTTGGATTTTAAAATGGATAATTAATCAAATTATATTTGATTGAAATTCGAAGTGTATTTTTGTGGGAAATGAGGTAGGGGAATTAATTGATTTAGGACAGATGTGAAATTAGGGTGTCTACATTTTCCCCTCTTTGGAAGGGTACTATGAAAGTAGTGTCCTTTCAAAGAAAGTAGATGAGATGGGGGAAGAATTCAATCTACTTTTCTTAAGCAAAAAGTAGAGTGAATGTTTGTTGGGGAGAATAGAAGGTGGTGAGTGATGGATGTCATGGTATCCTCCAAGACAAAAATGTCATGAGAAGATGTGATTATGGATAGATGTGATGATGCCCCCTCGAGAGGGCTGACGAGAATGGAATATATGACAGAGCTCTCGAAAAGAGGAGAGATGAATTCTGTGGAGAAGAGGATGATAATGGAGTGGAAGAGACTGGAATGACCGCACGACGCAAATGGAGAAAGGATTCAATCGGCCTTGAATGCTAGGTGTGAGGGTGTGTGGAAAGATGCAATGGGAAAGAGAAAAGGGAATGGATAGGATTGGGGGTTGATTATGAGAAGAGTAAGAAAGGTGAAGGGTTATAGAGATAGGGGAGGGACAAAAAAAGAATGAAAGAAGTAGAAGAGAATAGAGAGAGGGATGATAGGGGAAGAAGGGAATGATGAAGGATAAACAAGGGAAACATAGGAAAATGACAGAGTAGAGGGTGAAGGTATGAAATAGAGAGATGTGCCAAATGAAGGAAGCAACAAAGATAATAAAGAGGGATGCATGAAAGTGAAAGAAATGATAGAGCTGAGAAAAGCAAGAAATGGGGAAGGATAAATAAGAAGGAGAAGACGAGGTGGGAGTAGGGGGTAAAATCGATGAAAATTGAAAGAGGACGAAAGAAGAAGTAGAACGGAGAAAAAAAAGAAACTATGAGGGGCGAGGAAAGTGTGAAAAAGAGTAGAGAAAAGAAGAGAAACGGGTACAAAATGAATGAAAAGGTAGGGGTGGTAGAGAAAAGGAGAAGTGGTCAGAAGAAACATGAAAATTAGGGGAGAGGAAAGGAAGATAGAGTGAATACAGGGAGAAGATTGAAGGAACCGTGTCATTGCGAGGAAGACCAAGGCAAAGAATATGGAACAGACCGTATGGAGATGCATGTGGAGGGTGGTATGATAAAAATATGGGACAACGCTGAAGAGCCAGGTTATCGATGGGGAAGTAAGGAGGAAACGTGATGGAAAAAAGGGGAAGAAGATGATACAGGGGAAGGGAAATAAGATGAGGGGTGGGAGAGAGAAGAGGATAACAGAGAAAATGATGTAGAAGGAAGGGAATACAGAAAGGGGATAATAAGTGGAAAGTGAACAGTATGAGGAATGTAAAGAGAAGAAAGAGGGGAGGAATGACACAGATTGGAAAAGATGCAGAGATGCATGAAATGAGGATACTAGGATTACGAGAAAATAGACAAAGGATGTATGATGAAGACAATAAAGATATTGAAGAGGGTGAAGGGAAGATGGAGAGATGGGTAAGAAGTGACAAGAAAGGGTGGGATTGGGGGAAAAGAATAGGAGAGAAAAGAGAATGGGGGATAGAAGAGGCAATGCCAATGAGGGGATGTTAGGGAAAGTCCACTAACAATGAGTGGTGAGGAAGGGTGAGAGAAAAAATGAAGAAAAGGAGAAAGGTAATAAGGATTGGAAAGGGTAACGCCAATGAAGGGACGTTAGGGAAAGCCCACTAACAATGAGTGGTGGGCTTAGAGGAAGGAAGGAATGAAGGGAAACTCTAGAAGGTCCAAGGGAGTGAACGAGGTCGTGTGGAATGAGGATTGATGATTTTTAGGGAAAGTCCACTAACAATTATTAGCACGGGAATAGAAGATGATGATGAAAGAATGATAGAGGAATGTTAACAATAATGGCGAACAATGTGTGTGGGTAGAAATGTGGGAGAATTTGAGAAGATGAAGTGGAAAGAGTAAAGAAAATGGGAGGGATGAGTTGGGACTAGGTGAAAGCGAGGAGAGGATGTGGGAGATGAGGACGAATGAGGTGAGGATGAAGAAACAAGACATGAAAAGAATGGGAAGAAACGGTATGAAGGATGATGGATCAAGAAGGGGAAAATGGGGGAAAAGAACGTGATTGTAGGTGGAAGATATTAGACATATGTTGTAAGATGATAGGTGGAGAAAGGATAATGGTAGGAGGAAAATGTGGTTGGTAGGAGAGACCAGGTGGAAGAAGCGATCAACAAAGTGAATGAAGAATGAGGTGAGGGAAAAGTTCAGAATGACGAGTTTAGCGTAGGGAGGACCCTGACGTAAGACTGTCATGTGATGGAAGTGGTTAAGTAAGATTTCCAAAAGAGTGACACTGGAGATGACAAGTGGGCAAGCGAGAAGTGGTGTTTGCGAGAATGGAAAAGGAGGTGAGAGGATGTGATAATGGGGAATGCTGAGAAAAAGTGAAGGGTGAAGGGTGTGTAGTGATGGGGAAAGTTAAGAAGATAGATCATCCTTAAGAGGGACTCTTAAGTGAGATCGCCATGCCGTGCGAGTGGTTAAGTAAGATTGCCAAGTAGAGGATGGTGATAGTGGTGGTAAAAAGATGTGATGATGGGGAATGAAGAGAAAATATGGATGGTGAGAATGTAGAGTGATGGGCGAGTGTAAGATGACATGTCATACTTAAGAGAACTCTTAAGTAAGATCATCATGCCGCCGGAGTGGTTTTGTAAGATCACCAAATCGATAGGGATGATATGCAAGGAGAAAGAAAAAATTGTATTGGGTACAGGGGTGGAATGGTTGGTTGAAGAAGATGATCGCGATGAGAGGTGGGAGAAATAAGATGGGGGAAATATGATGGGATGGGGGAAGGCCATAGGGCAGA
This sequence comes from Taxus chinensis, assembly GCA_019776745.2. Taxonomy (NCBI): domain Eukaryota; kingdom Viridiplantae; phylum Streptophyta; class Pinopsida; order Cupressales; family Taxaceae; genus Taxus; species Taxus chinensis. The sequence goes on from JAHRHJ020000709.1 coordinate 28,768, forward strand.
TCAACCTTAAGAGGGACTCTTAAGTAAGATTGCCATGCGGCCGGAATGGTTAAGTAAGATCGCCAAGCTGAAGAAGAAGAAGAATGATGATAGAGTTGGTGGGAATAGGGTATGACAAAATGGACTGAAGGGGAACCCTCAAGTGAATTTTCCATACTATGAGAGTGTGTAAGTAGGATGACCAGGCATAAGATGGATTTGGGGAAGGATGAGAAAAGAGTGAGTGATGTATACCTAAGCGGAAGAGGATACAAGATGAGGTGATAACAAGGAAGAAAGGAAACAAAGGAGTGTAACATGAATGGATGAAGGAATATATGTAGTGGAGGGTGGAGAGTGTGAGGGGAATCCTTAATTGGGATGCCCACGTGGTGAGAGTAATGATGTGAGAATGAGAAGCAGAAGAGGTGGAATGGGAAGATGTGTGTGGTGGTGATTGTTGTTTGATGAGAGGGGAGGTGGTGAAGAAGCTTCTACAGTGGGAAGATCTTAGGGAGAGGGTAAACCTCCACCGAGGATCCCATATAGAAGGGGTTATTAAGTAAGATTGTCAAGCGGGAAGCAGAAGAGTGAAAGGAAAGAATACAAATGGGTGAGAGGGGACATGAATGGTGAGAAGGGTAATATGGGGATAAGTGGAGATGACTAGAAATGAGGAGCGAGGTTGAATGGATCAAATACATGGTGATCATGGTGGGGGAGGAGGAGCTGCTGGATAGTGAATGCTACTTGAGAAAGATCTTCAAGTAGGATTCACAAACTGCAACGGTGATCAAGTAGGATTCCCAAACTGGGGAATGTATTAGTACGGGTGAATGGATGGGGTGCAAAGTAAGATGTTGATCATGCAGGAAGATACTCACGTGACGAAAAGCATCTTAATTTTAATATAGCACATAACAGGATGCATCGTGATATAAAAGATCAGGATGACTAGACTGTAATATGCGTGATAGCATAGACAGGGGCCATCAAAAAGGTTTGATGCCCCAGTACGATATGCAAGTGGAAGAGAGCATAGACAGAGGCCATCAAGAAAGTATGATGCCCCAGTACGATATGCAATCAGATAACATAAGTATATTAGAGAGAACACCAGGATACATAAAATCAAGATGCCCCCTATAATATATCAAGATACAAGAAAGCAATTAATAATTTGTAACTAATAATGCAACACAAGAACCAATAAACATGTCCCTAATGTGTTCCACAGTGAGGATTGATCGGATGTGCCCCCAAGCAGGGGTACAAGGACATAGAAAAGGATTGGGTCATTGTCCTCAAACAAGGAAACAATGAGAGCCAGATTTTCCCCAAGCGAGGATTCACGCGAGGAGAAGTGGTTTGAATTTGATAGTCATAAGGTGATTGGATCATTCGTTGGGGATAATAGTTCAAAGGATGAATTGTGTTGATTATTTTAGAGTTTTTGTGATTTTGTGGAGTTTACAATTTTTTTATTTTTTTTTTTTATATATTTTAGATTTTCCAATGTTTTTTTTTTGGATTTTTTTTAATTGGATTTTTTTGAGATTTTCTAATGTTCTTTGGATTTTTGATATTTTCTAATGTTTTTGGATTTTAGGATTTTTTTTGGATTTTTTCTAATGTTTTTTTGTTTTTGAGATTTTCTAATTTTTGGATTTTTTGGATTTTCTAATGTTTTTTGGATTTTTGGAGATTTTTTTTAATGTTTTGGATTTTTGGATTTTTAATGTTTTTGGATTTTTAATTTTTCTACTGTTTTTGGATTTTTGGATTTTTACACTGTTGTTGGCAATTTATGGACCAGAATGCAAACTTATTTTGAGAGGTGATAAACCAGGATATTATCTGTATGTACCTTGTTCCTCTTAGTAACTCATGCTTTGAATAACAAAAAAATTCTCATTCCATTGGCAGGATATGTTGGTGATGATATGATGAAAAGAAGTCCAGCTCCATTCTTGACTCCACACAACTAGTAAGATGTGAGGGCTCATCACCGAGAATCAAGAAGGACGCAGGAGGTAGATAATGAATATAGAGACAAATGCTAACAACAATCCCTTTGGGAAATTGTGACTCAATTCTTCTTAAGGTTACTGAACCAGTTTCAAAAATGGCTTTCACTTTATGAGTCACGTGCTAGACTTAGACAGTTACGTGGCCTGCTGATTGGTAAGATATGAGGTGAAGGGATAGTTCTCTCTTCACTTAGGCATCTAAATTACTTCTTTGGGGATTCTATAATTGTAAGCACTTTCATTGATAAGATTTTTTATTTTTGAAATGAATCTCTATGCTTTGCCCCATGCTACTAGTGAGAAGCAAGGGCTCATCACCGAAGGAAAAACATAGGCGAGTAAATTCCCTTTTTGTCTTGTTTTTTTTTTTTTTTTTGAATTTTTGAATTTTTGAATGTTTTTGCAATATTTTTATGCTTTTATGAGAATGACCCTCTATGCTTTTCCCCATGCCACCTGTAAGAGGCAAGGGTTTATCACCGAAGACAAGATGTAGATGAGTAAGGGCACCTTCCTCCATTCCCAGTCTCACACTACCAGTAAGAAGTGTGGGCTCAACACCAAAGACTATGAAGGACGAAAGATGTGACAATGAATTATTCATAATTTATTGAATTGATGGAATTTTACAATAGTGCTTTGTATTTGGGAAGGAACGTCTTCCCCCAATCTCAGCCCCACATGACTAGTAGGACACGAGGGTTCAACACCGAAGACTGAGATGGACGATCAAATGAACTGGGTAAAGAAGTTTAGAGCTTTGTTATGAAAGAGAGAATTTCTTTGAAGGGAATATATTACCATCAGTAAGCTTCTAGGTATGACCATAGGTGAAAGTGACTGAAAATGGGAGATATTATAAGAAGTATGATACTCACAAACTTAATAGGATCTATATTAGCACCTATCTCATGATGATAAATATGAAGATGTGATTTTGATAATGAAAATATCTGCCAATGGAAATGAATAAATTTAAATTATTCAGAGATAAGTAAGACAGAAGGAATAATGTACATGTTGGTTGTTTCCCAGAATAGTGAACGCCTCAAGGATAAAATTTCTTTAAATGAACTGCATTCATTGGTTCATCAAGTTCTTGACCATCTTCAGTGGCCAACTTATAGGCTCCAGAGCCAAATTTAGTTGTAATTACATAGGGTCCTAACCAATTAGGCTCAAATTTTCCTTGTTTTTCTCACTCTTTAGTGGTATTCTTTTGATTTTCTTTTAAAACGAGGTCACCAATTTCGAATTCTCTGGGTCTTACCTTTTTATGATAATTGTGTTGCAGTCGGTTTTGATAGACTTGAAGATGATTGAGGGCATTAAGTCATTTTTCATCGAGAAGCTCAAGCTCTTGAAGCCGTGACTGTCGGTATTCATCCTCATTAATTACATCTTTAAGGGAGATTCTCAAGGATGGGAGTTCTATCTCAATAGGTAAAATGGCTTCACAACCATAAACAAGGGAAAATGGGGTGGCTCCAGTAGGTGTGTGGTAAGATGTACGGTAAGCCCAAAGAGTGGTGTAAATTTGAGTATTACAATTACGTCCATGGGTGTTCACGATTTTTTCCATGATGGATTTTAAAGTCTTATTGGTTGCTTCCGCTTGACCATTACCCTAAGGGTAGTAGGGAGTGGACCACTTAAGTTTGATGTGAAAACATTTGGCTAGGTCTTTTACATCCTGGTTTTTAAATGATTTTCCATTATCTGCGACCAGAGTGGATGGAATACCAAATCGACAGATGAGATTATTAAAAATGAATTTGATATTTGGCTACCTGGTAACATAGGTGAGAGGCATAGCTTCCACCCATTTAGTGAAGTAATCGGTAGCGGTAATGATGAACTTATGTCCATCGGATGATGTTGGTTTGATTTTACCAATGAGGTCAAGTCCCCATTGAGAGAAGGGCCATGGTGTGGTTATCGATTGCAATGCTTGGGAAGGTGCGTGGATAAGATTTCCATGCTTTTGACATGCTTGACATCGTTTGACAAAATGGCATGCGTCACTTTCCATGGTGGGCCAATAATATCCAACTCACAGGATTTTCTTGGCTAAGGCTATACCATTTGTGTGTGCTCCACAGATACCAGAATGGATTTCAGTTAGGACACTTGAGGCTTCTTCCTAATTAAGACATCGAAGAAGGGTGCCATCATATCCTCATTTATAAATAATTTTCTGCTAAAATGGTGTAACGAGAGGCACGTTGTGCTAAAGCACGTTTATGCATTGGTTTCATGTCGGTAGGAAATGTTTTATCACGAAATGAAGGTATAAAGATCATGGTACCAAGGGTTATTCAGACCCACGATTTCACATACCATAGTGTTTTTAGGAAGATCATAGGCAGGCATTAAGAGATGTTCTACGAGAAAATGTGCCTGGGGTTGACTAGATGTGATTTCTAATAGGGATCCAATGGTTTCCATAGCATCGGCAGATTTATTATGAATTCTGGGGATTTGATCAAAGCTAATTAATCAAAAATAGCTTCGAAGACTATCCACCATGCATTTATATGGGATAATTTTTTCATCCTTGACCTGGTATTCATCAGTAACTTGTTTGATGATAAGTAAAGAATCACCAAATACATCTAATTCTGTAAGATTCCAAGATATAGCTAGTTTTAATCCTGCGATTAGAGCTTCATATTATGTGATATTGTTGGTACATGGGAATGCTAATTGAAATGATTTGGGGATAACATGTCCGCTAGGTGTGATAAGAAAAATACCAGCCCCTGAGCCATGGAGATTACAAGATCCATCAAAAAATAGAGTCCAAGATGGCACGATGTCTATGTGTAGAAGATCTTCATCAGGAAAAGAAAAATGAAGTGGTTCTGTGCCAGGAAGGGGTGCCTCGACAAGTTGGTCTGCAAGGGCCTGTCCTTTAATTTCCTTATGCGGAAAAAATTCGACATCAAATTCACTAAGTAATATGACCCAACTAGACATTCTCCCCTTTAGAATGGGTCTAGACAAAAGATACTTGAGAGGATCAATCTTGGCAATCAACTTAGTTGTGTGATTGAGCAAGTAATGACGTAACTTATGGAATGCAAAGGTGACCGCTAAGCATACTTTTTTGATTTGGGAATAACGTACTTCATGCTCAATAAGTGTTTGACTAAGGTAATATACAACTTGTTCTTTTGCTTGATCGTTATGTTGTGCTAATAGAGCTCCTATGACATGTTCAATGGTAGATGTATAAAGCAACATGGGTTTATCAGGCAACTGGTGACATAAGAACAGGTGGGATAGAGAGGTATTCTTTTAACTTAGCAAAAGAGTCTTGACAATCATGGTTCCAGTGAAATTGTGCATCTTTCTTGAGTAACTGGTTGAAGTGATGGCACTTATTAGCCAACTGTGATATGAAATGCTGAATAGATTGTATTTTTCCCTAAAGACTGCGTAATTGTTTTAGGTTTTGAGGAGGAGGCATTTCCATAATGGCTTTGAATTTTGCAGGATCCACTTTTATGCCTCTTCGTGAGACAATAAACCCTAACAATTTACCAGAGGTCACTCCGAACACACATTTCTTTGGGTTAAGATGAACCTTATACTCGTGTAATCTATCAAAAATGTGTCTCAACACACCTGGATGTCCTATTCATGTTTTTGATTTTGCTAATATATCATCAACATAATCTTCCATGATATCATGTAACATATCATGGAAGATGACAGTCATTGCTCGTTGATAGGTGGCACCAGCATTTTTCAAGCCGAAAGGCATGACCTTATAACAAAAGGTGCCCCATGGTGTAGTAAATTCCATTTTATGTTGATCTCCTTCAGCAATACGTATTTGATTGTAACCAGAAAATCCATCCATTAAGGAAAGCATTTCATGGCCTGCCGTAGAATCAACAATCATGTCTATATTTGGCAAGGGAAAGTCATCTTTGGGACAAGCCTTGTTGATGTCTCAGAAGTTTGTGCATATTCTGATTCTGGGAGTTTTCTTGGTGACGTGAACTATGTTAGATATCCTTGCTGAATAATCAATAGGTTGATAAATTCTGCTTCTAAGAGTTTCTCGAGTTTGGCTTTGACAAACAATGCAACTTGGGGATGCATTTTACATAGTTTTTTTTTTTTTTAGGTTTTACATTTGGATGTACCACAAGATGGTGTACTACAAGAGATGGGTCCAAGCCTGACATGTATTTATATGTCCATGCAAATATATCTTGGAATTCAATAAGGAGTGTTGTGAATTCCATATATTCTTGGTCAGATAGACTAATGCCAAGTTGTAAAATTTTTAGTTGTTCGGTGGTGCCAATGTTCATGTCTTTAGTTTCTTCTACAAGAATTTTAGATGTATCTTTTTTGGAGAATTATGCTAATGGTTGATGTAGGTCATTGATGTTGGGTGTTTTAGGGGAGTTGGTACAAGATTTTTGTGTTTAATGTTGGGAATTTTTATTGACATGTTTGTTGGATAAGGTGGCAGTGAGATTTTGACTATGGGAAATTTTCTGTTTGCACTTTTGATCAAAATTTTTTTGAGGGTGAAGGATCTGAATATTTTATCTCTTCTCCAAAATAGGCCAATTCATTTAGACTGATTTCAAATCCTTTTCTATGGTCGGAAGTAGGGATTTGGTCGTGAATTCCAAGGAATTATTTGATGGCTTCATCATTTTGGAACATGTCCATGGCCGCATGATGTGGTTGGCCATGGTCTATGAGAGTCAAATGTGTAGGCTCAAAATTGATGACATTAACAAATAAATGTTCAAAGTAAAGATGTGTTTCAACGAGGTCCTCAAAAAGGCTACGTGGACACCTGGTGTCATTATCAAAGTTGGTGTCATAATTAACACTTGAAATTATTATGGGAGCAACATCAACCACCTTAAAACCTAGACCATGTTTACCATGATGTTGTGTGCAATTGATCGGGTCTAAATGACCTTGTTCATTTGGACCGAGTCCTTTACCCTTCCATCACATGTTTTTCATTATTAGATGAGATTTGGTAAATTGAGGGGACTCATAACATGGAGCAAAGTCATAATTATATAACCAAGATCTTAAAGAACTTGGAATATGTTCATTGTCAAGATAACCAATTTTTTTCCAAACTAATTGTCCCATTTGGTAAGTGGGATGGATTCTCAGATGTGGAGCGTTAGGTTTTCCATAGCTATGTGGGGATGTGTTGATATAAAAGGAGTTTTCCATCTTTTGAAATTGATATTCACTGCATCTTGTGTCAATGATTTTTAATGTGTGGGATGGGGGACCAATAGGTACCTCATGTGGTTGGGAAGTCAGTTTGGTAGTTTTAAAAGATGAAGAGAATGGGTTATAAGAAGGGGGTGGATTGAAGGATGAAGTTTGGTTATTCACAGGATAAGGTACCTTAATAGAAGAGGTGTGGTTGGATGAAGAAGGTTGGATAGGTGAGGAATATGGTGGAAGATGGTGTGGTGGAAGAATAACTATTGTTGGAAGAAGAAGCTTGAGTAGTGGAAGAAGATGATTGATTAGTGGGAGGAGGACTGATGGAAGATTGTTCACTGGCGGGATATAATGGATTGGAAAATGTGTTTTGGTTATAAAATGATGATTTTGGATCATTGTTAGGGAGTGTATCACAATCGATGCGTGTTTCGTTAGGGATTATGTGAGGTGGAGCATACTTATTTGTTGATGGATAATAGTGATCATGTCGATACCATCCTTCGAGGAATCTACAATACTAAATGGCTTGAGGGTCCGTACATAACGAAAATTCCTTCTCGAAATGAGGAAATTTAATACATTGGTGGAACATTGATGGGACGGATTTCATGGTATGAATCCATGGTCGGCCGACGAGAATGTTATATGTAACTTCTACATCTACCACATGACATACTGTGTCTAAGGTGATGGGTCCAACTTGGAGAGGCAACGTGACTATGCTTCTAGACTTTCTCTTGCTCTTATCAAATCCATGAATGGTTATGATATTGTTTTGTAAATAATTTTCAGTGTAACCTAAACAATGTAAAAGTTTCATGGAACAAATATTCAATGCAAATCCATTGTCGATTAATACACGCTTGATCTTACAATGAGTCATATAACCCCTTGACGTATAAAGAATGATTATTAGTGATGTTGGGATTAAGAAGGTCAGTAGGACCAAAAGATAAAATATGATTGGGGACTGTGAGATGTGTAATTAAAGCCTGAAATTGTTGTGAATTGATGTCCTCAAGGACATGAGTGTTATATAATATTTTCATAAGGATGCGTTGTAGTGCAGGAGAAGAATAAAGTAATTCCATGATGGAAGGTTTGTGTTCGAGTCTTAAAACATATGTTATGATAGGGGGATTTTTAAGATGGCCCATACTGGGTCAATCTAAGTCAATCCATGTGTGCTAAATCTTGCAAGTTTTAGAGGGCTAACCCCATTTTTTTATTAAACATGTTACTAAACCGTTAGACCTAGAGAGAAACTAAGATCAATTCTAATGTGTGTAGGTCTAGATGATCAATGTAGAAGGGTGTTGTCACATTTGTTTTGTGACTGCATCATTGTATTCCTCAAGAGAAATGAATTTCCATCATCTAGAAGGGTCCTCATCATTAAAATAATTGTTGACATAGGAGATATACTTTCTTTCAAAAAACATGTTGAATAAAAGGAAAAAGATCTTGTAATGAAGAATCAGATATCCGTTTATCCCTCCAGAAGGTAGCCCTATTGCCATCATCTATCTTTCACTTACAACCCTGAGACAAAACATATATATCCCAATTAAGTTCCTTCCAAAAAGGATAACCAACAAAGGTAGGATGAGAGAAGTAACAATCATCAACTCTATCATTAATCCAAACTTTATTTTTAAGAATTTTAGCCCAAATACTCTCTTCCCTTTTGAGACGCTAAGAAATTTTAGCAAGGATATTTTCATCCTTTTCCAATACTTCATAATCAATCCTCCAAAAATTTTAAGGTTGCAAACCTTCTCCCATGCCATTAAAGGAATTATATTTTTTCTTTCCACCCTACTCCATAATTTTTTTTAGATTATTTCAAATTTTTTCAGCCACATTAGAGGTCAACATGAAAAGAGACATAATATAGTTAGGAAGGCTTTTCAAGGATATTTTTAAAAGAGTCATCTTACCCTCCTACAATAGAAGGGAACCTTTCCAGCCATAAAGCCTTCTAACAAAATGATCTATCATAAAGTTCCAATCAACAGTCTAGGTTTTTTTAATGAAAATCGACATCCCCAAATAAATTAAAGGGAAGGCTTTGATATCACATTCCAAATCTGAGATATCTTCTAACATCTATGTTCTAGAGTATTAAAGAATAAGAATAAAATTTTACCAAAATTAATTTCCTGATCTATAACCTCTTCATAGTCTTGCATAATTTGTTTAAAATCCATATCCTCCAACACCGTAACTTCCCTCACCAATATAATATCATCAACAAAGTGTTGCTGAACCAAATTCTTATAATTATTAGTAGGCTAGATCAAAATAATGATAATTTCCTTAGTTTATTCATTGAAGGCCATACTCAAGGATTCATCCATTAAAATAAATAATAAAGGAGAAAGAGGGTCTCCTTGTCTTAGGACCATGGAGATAGGAAAAAAACCACAAGGCATTTCATTTATCATAACTAAAAATATGGTTGTAGAAATGCAAGTATGAATAATTTGAGATGAATAAACATAAAATTTAAACCTTAGAAGACCCTTATATAAAAAATCCCAATAAATCCTATCAAAATCGTTAACCATATCTAGTTTAATCACCATTTTATATTTTATATTTTCTTTATTGAGTGCAAGTTTTATTGAACAATAAAAATCCCATAATGTATTTTTATACTAATGAAAAACATATCCTTGTTGCTCCAAAATCAAAAAAGGGGAGAAGTAATTATAGTCTAAAAGCTATGATTTTAGTGCAACACTTATATATACTATTGCAGAGGCTGATTGGTCTAAAATTAGTAAAATCCATAGTAATGAAAGTTTTGGGAATTAGAGAAATGAAAGTGAAATTAAACTACTTCATCATATTTTTATTCTCAACAAAAATTTAGATAGATTTTCACACAATCTCCTTCAAAATTTCCCAAAAAACTAAAAAAAAAAGAAGGTCAACTGGGATATTTATCTGGACTCATTATTATTACCAAAAACTCAATATCTTCCATTGAAGGGATTTTTATCATCATATTATTATTCTCCTAAGAAAGAAAATTAGGAATACAATTTATAAATATGTCTTCTTTTATTTCATTAAGATCATTGGGAGAAGAAAGGAGATTAATGAAATAAGAAATAACTTTCTTTTGAATGTCCTTAGTTTCTTCTAGAATAGATCCTCCATTGATATTTATCTTGCTAATTTTGTTTCTACATATTCTTTTGAGAGTAGATAAATGGAAAAAATTAGTGTTTTTTCCCCCTTTCTTCAACCAATTAATTCTAAATTTCTGTCTCTAGAAAATCTCCTCTTTATCTATAATATTACAGTACTATAAGAGAAGTTATTTTTCCTTGAGTTGTTCATCTAGGTCCACCTCCATATCCCCATTCTCCAAATCATCTTGCAGAGAGAATAGATCTTGTTCCAAAAAAATTTTAGAGATGAAATTTTTCCCAAAACTATTCTTATTCCAAAATTTCAAATTCCTTCTAACATTTGTAAGTTTCCTAGTAATTATAAAAAAAATTTACCCCTGAGCCTTTACGCTCCACCAATCCTTCACAATATCCTTGATTCCTTCATGTTGCAACCATAATTTTTTTGAATCTAAATGGAATTCTTCTTATAACAACTTCTTTGACATAAAATAAAAGAGGATTATGATCTAAAACTATTCTAGGAAGAGAAGAAAGAAAAAATATCCTTCTTCAGTCACTCCAAATAACATAGGACCCTATTCAATATAACTTGAATGAGTTATATTCCTAGCCTTTTGTCATCCCAAGTATAGTTACTACCTTTAATATCAATATCCATCAAGTTTTTGGAAGAGATCAAATTTTGGATATCTTCCATACTCTCAATATAATCCATCAAACCCCCTTTACTATCCCCATGTAAAAGTGGGGTATTAAAATCCCCAACAATCAACCAGTCACTCTCATTGATAATATTATGAAATGTTGAAATTTGATTCCATAAATTTTGCATCCCCGATTTGTTATTTGGCACATAAATGTTAGACAAAATCCAAAAGGAATTATATCTCAAATATTTCATTAAAATATCCAGATGGTTGTCCCTTCTCAAAATGTTGGAAATAATATTTTGACATGTAATATTTATTTTTTAAGTAAATGAATTAATCGAAAAAATGAAATGAAACACATAGTAGTTTCCCTAAACTTTTTACCCTATAGCTATTACTCCCCTAGTGAAATAAAAAAATTCCAACCCTTAAAGTATATGACATGAATATATACTATTTTTGAACTATCATATGTTTATAATGTTGTAAGTAGGTTAATACGACACAGTCCCTGTTGGAGCATGGATTGCACAATCCTCGTTCTTTTTTGCTTGATAGTGAATCTCTTATAAAGTGTATTTTAGGGTTCCTAGTACATTTACGCTATTAAAGTGTAAAAAAACCTCATTATAACCTTATGAGTATGAGTGTAGACACCACATTTGGGTCTTACGATGCTCTGTGCCCCACATCTCGTCTCACAACCTAACCCTACCTCACCACCTAAACCTTACACACTTAATTATTTATTAATTACCTTATAATTAATAAATACACATCTCTAATCCTACCACCTCACCTCGCCACCTCACCATGACCTAGACCTAACCCTAAACTAACCTAATTAAGACCTATAACTTGGTCCATACCCACACCCATGACTCATCACCCCTCACCCACACCAAAACAAACCTAATAATGACTTGACCAAGCCCACAACTGACCCCTCGGGAGAAAAGGAGGGAAAGTTGGCTATGTTACTAAAAATAGCCAACTTTGACCTAACCGACATTGGTCCCTACACGACGGGCGTTGGTTAGGTAACCGCCATCGGTTTCCTGCAAATGACCTCCCCCAACCAAAACAAAGGGATCTGAATTCATTTTGTAATAGAGCGACAAGTGAGAGAGAGAGAAGAGGTTGCAGAGAGGAGTATTGAGCCCAAGAATGTAACTGAGCAACTAGAGCGACAAGTGAGAGAGAGAGAAGAGGTTGCAGAGAGGAGTATTGAGCCCAAGAATGTAACTGAGCAACTAGATCATAGTCACACTCATCCAAACATTGGGAGAGTTGGAGGATAGTTTCATCAACTCACTTCTGATTACCAGATCATCCCAACTGACCGCCTTGTCTTCACCACTGCATTCCTTGGACCTGCATCCATATCAAAAACTAGTAAGTAGTCTCTTTTATTACCTTGTATGCTTCTAGACACTACTTTGTGAACTTTTGATTCATAGTGATTATAAGCTCACTCCTGGATCTACCACCCGGCAGCACCCTGCACCTAACCTTCATTCATCCATCTCTATATTGCCCCAAAGATAACTTTCTCACTCTCTGAGTCTTCTCTATCACCCTACTACTCCCCTCAACCATCTACTGACCTTCTAAACCCCATAACCACCTTACAACCAACCTCCATTTAAAATCCCCTAAATCACTTCCCCTACCGATATTGGTCATCCCGTACTGGTACCCCGGTTTTATAACCGCGGTTAGTTATCCAGTGACCGGCATCGGTCACTGTGACTTATACCAAAAACCAAAATTTCACCTATTTACCTCCAAAAAATATCATATCCAGCCTTGTCTATTCTTGTAACTTGATTTAAACGTATCAATAACCAGTGACCAAACAAATAACATGACATTTTATTATTGGTAGTTTAGTCTCTATTGCTTTTAGTAACGAGGTACCTAAATCGTGATTTCGTAATAGCTTCTTTATTATCATTTGCATTAATTTGTATTAAAAGGGAACTAACCACCTTCGAAAGGAAGTCTAATATTTCTTGGGCCTAAGGTAGTTCCCTCACTTATTGTTTAACGAAAATCTGGTGGTCTTGCATTCTTATTTACAGGTAGTCCTTCCCAGACAAAAAGGATCTCTTCACAATCGGTCTGATCTCTCTACGGTACGCGTGCACCTTCCCAACACTCAACAGGTATTCCTCCTAGCCCTAACCCTTATATGTTTCTCAAGAGAATGAAAATATAGAAATAACTCTATTCTGGAACAAAATTTTGTAAGAAACATTTTGGCACGCTTGATGGGACCCTTCTCGGGTTTCTTTCTTTCTTGCTTGTTTTCATATAGGGAGCACACTTGTTGTTTCTTTCTTCTAAATATTCACAAAATATTTTGTCATTTTGGTAAAATAACTTGTCTTTCTTTCGCATATTTACATTAGTGAAAGTCATCTTCTTAACCTCTTCTCTTTATTTGCTTCATCGAATATCATTTTTGATTTGGGTTTAAAACACGTGCATCACATTCTTACTTGTTGTTTTTAATTCTAGTGAACATAGATTAAGTAACAGGTCATACATATGGGGGTGACATCCACGGTATTGATGAGAAATTAATCTTACTCTCACTGCACAACACATACCAAATCACATCATAATCTACACAACATCTCAAACATCCCCCCTTCCCGTGGTATTCCTCCGCCCGATATAGGTAGCCTTACAAGCCAAAACAAACTTGACATCTCCTATAGGTCTTTTGTTTAGGATTGACATCATCTTGTGTCTAAGGCATAAGCCCAAAGTGATTAAAACTAATCCTAGGGTTAGTCTCTTGATTTACTTGTGTATCTTGCTTGTTTTTTTTTCTTTTAGTTCTGTTTCTCTGTTATACCCTGTCTCAGTGATCACTTCAGACAGTTTGGTGGGTATACTAAGCCTTGTTATCCCCAAACCATCAGCCTTTTATATCTTCTTATACCAGACTTCTTACACCGACATCGGTTAAGGGACCGACGTCAGATATAGTATAACCGACATCGGTTACTAGACCGATATCGGTTACTGTCTTTTACAGCCCCTGACAAACCAGCAACCTGCCAATTTCACCATTCTGAGGTTGTTTCTGTTCCTTGATAGATTGAAACCTATTGTGTTCTGTCCATGGTTGTCATCACTCGAAAGCAAGCCGCCGCCATGGTTTCACATGCTTGCTCTGTGTCTTTGCCTGAATCACCCCCTTCACATTCTATGGGGAATCCTACGGACACCAGTGAGATCCCCCAAATTCCTGTAGGAGACAAGGACTTTGCCAAATTTCTGGATGCTAATCCTAGCGCTTTACAATACTATTTGTCTCATGCCCCTGACCGTACGCCTGATGGTCAGCTCCTTGTTGGCATGCCTATTAGTATAGCTGCTCATTTAGCCCCACTCCACCTGATAACACTGCCTTGTCCTTCCTGCATCTCTAGCCCCGTCTCCCAATCCGACAGCTTCAGAGGTTCATACGACCCAGATTGGCTTTCCTTTGGTTAATCTTGGACCCAACATATCATTACCACCCGACTGCCCCTACCTCGTCCCTCTCTCTTGCAGACCACTCCATTCATGACTTCCTCTCTGCCACCTATCCACACGAGCTTTCCTTCTCAAGCTCCGCCTACCTTTTCATTCCCATACACGTATCCAGTAACCTCAACACCTTATATGGGACATCCCTATTCTTTGCCTCTCAACAGTATTCATCCTCCATACCTTATCAACACTTAACCCCACCATTGTCCAGCGGAGGCCCTTGGCCCAATTTGCCTCCATTTACCACAACTACACCATCATCTCATCCAACCACAGATTTCATCAAACAAATGATGGACAAAATGCAAAACCTGGAGGCTTCGTTTCAGGAAGTCGTAGCGCCTTGACATACGAGCAAGTTTGTCGGGAGCCCATTCACCCTTCTGTCCCCCTTCATTCATATCCTCCTCAATGGGAATTACCAAAATTTACTCGTTTTAACAGTAAAGAGGATCCTCAACAACACTTGCGATCATTTAGACATGCTTGTTATTTGATTGCCCATGATGACGCCTTGTTACTACTCCGCACCTTTCCCATGTCCTTATCAGGACCTGCCTTGGAGTGGTACAGTGCTTTAACCCAGCACTCAATCTTCTCTTTTAACCAACTAGCCCAATCTTTCTTGGATCATTTCTCCATTAACATTGCCAAGAAAGTATCTATCACGACCTCTATGCCATCCGACAATTTGAAGACGAATCTATCGCAGATTTTGTTGGACGATGGGGGGCCTTATCAACCAACTTACGTATGCCTTGCCTCAACCGAACTTATCGAACTATTTACACGGGCCTGCGCTAAGCACATCTCCCCTACCCTCCAAATTCAAACTTTCCGCACATTTGACGAGGCCTTTACCATGGCTCGGAAACTAGAAATTCGAGCCTTAGAAGAAGAGAAATTGCGGTTGCGTAACAAAAACCCCAATTTCCGAACTCCTGATTCTACCAACAAACCAAACACCACCACTCCTCACGCATCCACTTCTTCTAAATCAAAAGGAGCTGTCCACGCGGTGATGGTCAAATCTCAAACACCGTCAATACTCCGCCAAAAAACCACCTATAAGTACAAAGCCGAGCCCATCAACTACACTCCCTTGGGAGAAACTTATGGTGTCATTGGAAAATTGCTCAAAGCAGGGGCCATACCTTACCCCCTGTTAAACCTCATTCTGGGTTTGATTCCACCGCGCCATACCTTCCTGGTACAAAAGAAAATGACTTTTGTAACTTTCCACCACGTGAAAGGACACAGTCATGAAAACTGCAAGATGTTTGAAAAAAACATAGTGCAGGAAATGGTTGATGCAGGGGATATAACCCTCGATAATCCTAACGCCCCTGCAACCGAAATTCTGAAAATTTTCAACAAGCCATTCCCGAATCACTCGTCCAACAGTAACGTACAAACCAAGATATCTTAGCCGAGGAGAGTGTTCATGAGATCCATGCAGTCTTCGATTCTCAGCCAAAAGCCTCTATTGAAAAATTTTTTGAATCAAGCCTCTCACTAACACAGGAGCCCGAACCTCCTTCACCACCATCAAGCCAAAGTGAAATCATTCCTTTACCCATAGAAGAGTTAACTGCCCAGACTTCTCTTCTCATCGATGAGTCTTCTTACACCACATCCCTACAAGATTGTGATCGGATGCTATCTAATTTATCTATTTCCCAAACGTCCCCTTCTACCATTCTTGCTACACAAGAGGAAGGCTCGCCACTCCTTTTGACATCCTTAGCCGAGAAATCTCTTACACCAACATCACCACATTCTTTAAACATGACGGATCCCCTCGAACACGCCCTCCTACCTATTAGTCCCTCATCGCCTAAATCTTTTCAACGACCGGTTGACCTCTTAACATCTATTGATACAGTGCCTCATCTACCCCTGTATCACACCCCACAGTGGACTGGAATCACAACCCACCTTTCTTCGTACAAAAAATTACAATTCACACCTGAGGGACTGTCATTCCACAGAAGATAGACAGGCCCTATGGGAACGTTTGAGTACCCCTTTTCTACTCAAATGCAAATGACTGATCCTGATGCCTCTACCATATACCCGAAGTGTTTACAGAAGCTTAAAATGCCTATGTTCTCACCTTCACCCCCCTCACCTCTACCAAATACCCCGTCCACTTCTATCAACTTAACCAGATCTTCCCCTACGCTTGGGACCTCACCAATGCCCAGTCTAACACACCCGCCTAAGCTGACTCGATCTATCCAAAAAATAAGCCGCCCGCCACCTAGGAGACAAACTCAATCCGTGCCCCTATCACAATCAAAACCATCGTCGTCATACCTACCTTCCATATTGGGACCCCATCCCTCTACCTTACATCAATATATCATACCTCCTGCGTTTTCTTAAAAAAGACAACCTACGCCTTCTGCACCTATACAGAAATTCCAGGGTATATAGCAACACCGTCACTCCGCGTATCCTGTCCACCTATCAACCCTAAACAAATTCCATCATCAAAGGATTTGTTTTCTGTCACTCCTATTTCCCCGTGGTTGTTTTCTGATACCACGTCATCATCTAGCGGCCTCATCATCCATCCACATAGCTTCTGCGCCAAAGAAATCACGTTTAGTAAAAAACCACGTATCAACACCCCTCGGCTAAACCACCACCCATACGAACCAACCATGCTCAAACATTACCAAAACCCGCATAACCAATACCCTCATCCTCTTTCTATTTTGACCCACTCAAAGGATCTTACGCCAAAATCCTTGCTATGTTGGTGGAGAATGCGACCATTTCCCTACCCCCACTTAGACCTTATGACCCATCTAAACCTCGACCTATAGGTTACGATGAGTCTAAAATCTGCGCTTATCACCGCACACCAGGACATGATGTGGAGGGATGCAAAGCTCTAAAAACCATCCTTCGTCAGTCACCTCTCCCGGATAGAAAGATTAAGAAACAAGACAACTTACGAAGAGAGAGACCTTTAGCTTCAATTCCCTCTCCTATACCACCTATCCCCACCTCACCAAGATCTATCATTATTACAACCGCACCTCTGAAGACCATGAGTTATCCCAACCATCTTCCTCATCTCAGGTCTACGAGATTAATATGATTAGTGTCGCTACTACTCGAGGGCAGAAAAAAACAATGGGAAAGCAAAAGAAAACACACCTGCGGCATCTCTTTCTCCGTCAAACATCCCGATTGCACCACCACCTAAAGTGGTCATTCGCGGACCCCCTATCCCGTCTCTAATGGCATTGCCCACCGAAATATGATAAACAGCTTCACCAATCGCCCGTAAAAATGACACTGTATGATCTCATTCAGACTTCTGAATCTCATCGACAAGCTCTCGTTGAGATCCTTCAAGGGATAGAGGTTTTACCTAATGAAACCCTGCCTGTCGCCTCCATTCTAACACCCAATCACGTTGCTTCTCTCACCAAACAACCCACTGCCCCAACCACTTCTGTCTCTGTACAACAAGCTGCTGCAGTCAGTTTCTCTGAAGATGAAATTGTCGACTTTGGTACAGAAGACCCTGACCCTGCCCTTTTCATCTCCGCTTACGTCCGGGATATTCGGTACGTCGTGTTATGATTGACGGGGGCGCTAGCCTAAACATCATCTCTTCAAAAGCCTTCCAACAATGAACATCCCTTCTAGTTGCATGTGTGCCAACCCCATCATGTTGCGGTCATTCAATGACGCTATTACTTCTACCTTAGGCACCGTGATCCTCAACATTCGCGTAGGACCACGTACTTTACCCGAACTCTTCTATGTCCTTGAGGGAGAGTTCCAATATAATATATTGCTGGGTCGTCCTTGGATCCGGCCATGGGATGCGTTCCCTCAACATTACATAGATGCATAAAATTTGAGTACGAGGGGAAGTCCTTACACCGTAAAAGCTGATCCTCCCCCCTTTAAAACCTGCAATATGTTATACCGCCCTAACGATGTGCTTATACCAATCAAGACACCCATACATTCAACCCAACATCCTCTCAAATGTACCTCAACCATCCACCTCAACCGCGCCTACGCCTTCAACTGATAAATGGGGAAACCACCATCGCAAAAACCACTTCCCTTCCCGCAGCTAACATTCCAACCTCCGACCCCTTAGTAGATGTTTTTCAGTGCCTTACGCTGGGGGAGTACCGCCTATATAACGTTAGTTCTTTCCATACCCCACAGGAGTACGGACAATTACATGCACATCCCACCTACGACCGTCGCGTGGGGGAGAAGTAATCTCTTACGGACCACCCCATTGCCGCACTAACCTAACGTATGGGGGTGTTGACGCATCCTCCATTACCCCTGAACCTCCTCTTGGTGTGGTTCCTTTCCAATCTGATTTTCAATACTTGACAAATCGTCGTTTCGCCCTCACCTTCTTGACTCGCTGTGCGTGGAAAGGCTTTGGTTTTGGTCTTTACGAACAAGGCCGACATACACTCATTCCCGTGACTACCCGCAAACATAATGATCACAGTGGTCTCGGTTTTCCTGAAACACCTACACAGGAGACACCTCCTGTCAGCTGTATCCTGGAAGAAGAAGACGTCGCCCCTACCAAACCATCATCACCCACTTTGCCATCATCACCCACAGAATCTATAGACCCTGAATCCATCCCTCCTAACTTTTTTTTTTTCATAAATGCTATCTTCATAGGTCCTCTCACTTATCAACGCGATAATGAGGACCCATCTTCTCTTCCCCTTCTGTATCCAGACATGATCGAAGAGGATTCGCCTTTGATTAATGTTGTTGAATGCCAGGATGACGACTCCATCCTCACTTACCTTGGCGCGGATGATTCTTATATTCAACGAGCCTTACCATCTGAAAACCCAAACCATGCTGAACGAATCTACTACTATAGAAATCAACATCCACACGGAGGAGGATCCTCACATTGTGAAGATTGGACAATCCC
Organism: Taxus chinensis; assembly: GCA_019776745.2. Lineage (NCBI taxonomy): Eukaryota > Viridiplantae > Streptophyta > Pinopsida > Cupressales > Taxaceae > Taxus > Taxus chinensis. The sequence goes on from JAHRHJ020000709.1 coordinate 48,305, forward strand.
TTAACACATCAGAACAAGCCGCCTTTACTACCTTTCTCCGTGCTCGCAACCAAGCTTTCGCATGGTCTTACGCTGACATGCCAGGAATTGATCCTACCATTGCCATCCATAACATCACCCTAAACCCCGATTCCAAACCAGTCAAACAAAAATTGAGAAAAATGCATCCACGCATTGCTCTCTTGGTCAAAGAGGAGCTCCAACGACTCCTTTTGTTTCCTTCATCTTGCCTATTGACTATCCTCAATGGATTTCTAACATCGTACCTGTCACTAAAGCGACGGGGGGACTTCGGATATGCACAGATTTTCGGGATCTTAACCTCGCTTGCCCTAAGGATGACTTCCCCTTACCTAGCATTGACCAACTTGTTGATCTAACTGCGGGTCATGAGATGCTCTCTCTCATGGATGGCTTTTCAGGATACAACCAAATTTTGGTTGCCCCTGCCGATCAACACAAAACTGCCTTCATAACTCCTTGGGGAACCTTCTGTTATCGTGTCATGCCATTTGGCCTTAAGAATGCTGGTGCTACCTATCAGCGGGCTATGACCTACATTTTTCATGACATTATGCACACTATCCTTGAAGATTATGTCGACGATCTTCTCGGCAAGTCTAAACATCGTAGTGAACATCTCGATGTTTTAACCATTATTTTTGATCGCCTGTTACAATATTCTGTCCGCCTTCAACCAAAGAAATGTGTCTTTGGTGTTCTTTCGGGAAAACTTCTTGGCTTTATCGTCTCTTTGCGTGGCATTGAGGTCGATCCATCTAAAGTCAAAGCTATCCTAGAAATGCCCCCACCCAAAAATCTCAAACAATTGCGTAGTTTACAAGGTAAGCTCCAATCTATCCGACGTTTCATCTCCCAACTCTCGGATCGATGTCAACCTTTCCATCACCCTCCTTAAAAAGGATATTGCTTTCAATGGAGTGAAGAGTGTCACCAAGCCTTCGAAGCTCTCAAATCCTATCTCTTGCAGCCACCCGTGCTTATCCCACCCAAGGACGACCGCCCTTTCTACCTTTACCTTTCCGCCACTGACCACGCTGTAGGAGCCATGCTTGCACATCGTGACTCTGAGAATTGGGAACAAGCCGTTTATTATATAAGTCGTACTTTGGTGGACTATGAGACTAGGTACACACATGTAGAAAAATTGTGCCTTGCCCTATCATTCGTGGCCACCAAACTCCGACACTACCTTCTGAATCACAAAACTTTCGTCATCACCAACACAGACCCCATCCATTACATGTATGCCAAACCTCATCTAAACCAACGCATTGCGATGGCTCATGCTTCTCGCCGACCTCGACCTTGAGTTTGTCCACCAGAAATCAATCAAAGGACAAACCATCGCAGACCAACTTGCGGAAGCCCCTTACCTGGGGAACAATTTACCAATTTCACATTTCCCGACGAACTCATCGCTACTCTTTCCCTCACGGAGGAGTCGTATCTCAATGACCCTCTTCTTCGATGGATCTAAATGCCAGCGCAGTGGAGGAGCGGGCGTTGTTCTCATTCCTCTCAATGCTGAACCTATGCCTCTTTCATTCTGACTTGATTTCCCTTGCACTAATAATATAGCGGAATACGAGGCCCTTGTTTTGGGTCTCCAAGTTGCGTTACACTTAGGTATCAAATCTATCAAACATTTTGGTGACTCTCAATTGGTAGTCAATCAAGTTATGGGCATCTACCAATGTAAAAAATGAGGAACTTCAAAAATACAAACACTACGTGGATTCACTTCTAGCCTTATTTACTCACTATTCTATACAAACCATTCCCACGCTCCACTAACAAATTTGCGGATACTATGGCTTGCTTAGCCTCACAAATTCCACCCGCGCCAACTGACTCTGAATTATTCGTCGTGGTCCAACAACTTTTTGCCCATCCTATTCAACCCCGGTAGTTTGTATGATAAATACTGTGTCTACTAATTCCAGGATACCTGGTACCACCAATTTCACGACTACCTTACAATCTCTGTCTCCCACCTGACCTTACTAGTAACGGCAAACGTGCTTTTCTTAAAAGTGTTTCGCGTTATGTTGTCATGGGGGGACTCCTCTATAAACGTGGCTTTGATGGCATCCTCCTTCGCTGTCTAAACTGGCGTGGAGGCCACTCATACCATCCAACAGGTCCATGACGGTATTTGTGGTGGACATTTTAGCGGCCTTGCCGTGGCCAAACGAATCCTTCGCCTTGGTTATTATTGGCCTACTCTCAATAACGACTGCTACGAATATGTTAAGCGTTGTGTTATGTGTCAACAACATGCCAACCTTCAACATACTCCTAGCCACCCGCTCCAGGTCGCTCGAGATCTTTGGCCCTTCTCACAATGGGGTTTAGACCTTATTGGTGAGATTCACCCGTCCTCTTCACAACGTCACCGTTGGATATCACAGCAACCGAATATTACACAAAATGGGTGGAGGCTATTCCACTCATTTCAATCAAAAAAGAAAAAATTGTCGATTCATTAACCACCACATTATCTGTCGTTTTGGTATTCCTCATCGCCTAATAACAGATAATGGAAAATCTTTCAAAAACAAGTTGTTGCAAGACCTTTGTGACAACTTTGGTATCAAACTTAGTTTCTCATCACCTTACTATCCACAAGCCAATGGGCAAGCCGAGTCCTCTAATAAAACCCTAACCAAAATCCTCATGAAAGTTGTCAATGAATCCGGAAGAAATTGGCACGATCACATTCCCTTTGCCCTTTGGGCTTATCGTACTAGCATTCGTACCTCTACTAATGCCACACACCTTTTTCTTTGGTATACGGTACCGAGGCTGTTTTGCCTCTCGAAATACAAATACCCTCCCTTAGAATATCTCTTCAGGATATTCTCACCAACGATGATTTCTGCCAAGAGCGGTTAGCCCAATTGGAGCTTCTTGACGAACGCCGTCTTACAGCTCTTGATCACCTTCAAATCTATCAAAAACGCATTCAAACGTGCTTATGATAAGCGACTTCATGAGCGTACCTTTAAGGTTGGTGATCTTGTCCTCAAAGAGAATCAACATGTAACCAAACTAGAAAAGAGCAAACGTGGAAAATTTGCTCCCAATTGGATTGGCCTTATATAATCACTCACACCTATGGATCAGGTACTTATCGTTTAGCTTCGCTTAATGGTAACCTGAGCCTGAACCCCTTAATGCCTTGCATCTTCGACCATTCTACTGTTGAAATTTAGTGTTATATCACTTCTTATCTACCTGCCGCTCGTCCCTTGAGCTCACTTACCACTACATACACTCTGTTTCCTACACCTCATAATAACAATCAAGCTCACATAGTTTGATCCTCACCCTCCCCTTAAATGATGCCTTCCCCTTTTTAGTCTAGTCCATGACTTCAAAGTATTAAAATAAGCCGTATTCTTATGGGATTTTCTTGAGTCAAACTTCCTACTAAAACTAGATGCTTCACGCCCAAAGAACATCTAGCTCATCTAAATTAAATATAGACTGCTCCCTCGAAGGACAGCTATATGCCAAACTATTGCTGCTATTATATATAGACTGCTCCCCCGAAGGACAGCTATGCATTAAATCATATCTGCTACTATAAATAGACTGCTCCCTCGAAGGACAGCTATACACAGTCAGCCTTTATCAGAAGCTTCTCGCATTGATCAGCTTCGTGAAGACCTCAAGAATATACAATCAATATCCCTTGTAGACTTCCCGCATCGATCAGTCTACATTCAATAAAAATAAAAGCCTCATTCAAAAGGAATTTTGAGTCATGGACTTGTCTATTTAGGGTAGGTTCTCTTTCGTCAGAACACTCACTTTGTAATAAGTTCTCTGTACCTCAGCTATATCATCCACCTCACCTCACCATTTGTTTCAAAACTCAAGGGACGTAACGTATATCCGATATATTGTGATCATACAAACTCTTTTCACCTATCGACTTCTCGTCTATGCAAGGTACCTAGGGATTCAAGCTCATCCTTCTAACGTTAATATGTGGTTTGTTTAGCTCTTTTCACTACGGGAGCACTTTTGCCTGCTTTGCCTCGCATCTAGGATTGTGTGTTGACCTTAATCAGGACACGGTTCCCTACTACTTGGGTAAGCTAACTTTCGCTTTACCTATATACCTTTTTACAACATCACCAATTCTTACCAACACCAACAACCTTACCCTACCAACATTAAATCAATTTTTACCAACCAACAATTGCCTAACCGTACCCAAATTGCCTGAATTCACCTCTCCCTGATCCTAAGGGAGAACTACATCGGTCTGAGGCCCCTCCTTGCTTTGTGCAATGGGCTATGTAGGCAGCACTTCGGAGACATGGGGTCTCCCAAGGTTAGCTCGACCATCCCCTACCATAACCTATCATGTGTGGTGAATATAAATATTTTTGTGTATTTCTATTTAATCACATTCCTCTTTATCCTTTTTCAAAAAACACCGAAAATCAAAACACAAACATTCTTATTATTATCATAACTCAAATCAAACATACATATTCAGTTTTATTTAGATGTTAAACAAATACATCTTCTCTATCATCGACACGCAGGTCGGCATCCTTATTTATTCTTATACTTGCTAACATTTACTCAGACCCTCACGCCTCATCCCGAACTAGGTGATGATCGTGATCGTCGACCCCCTCTCGCCGGGCCTCTCTGTCCTCAAAGGTACCACGGCTATTGGTACCTGACCCCCACTGATCTGCCAATCTCTCCGTAACATAAGAATCACTCTCTCCCATGATGAATCTCTCATCTCTACTCTCTCCGGCTCTTGACTTTCCGCAACCGCTAACAATCCTCTTGTCCATTCACCTGCATGTGAGCTGATGAACTACACTCTGCAGATGACTCTCTCCTTCTGTAATCACACACTATGTCAGGAACGATCACAATACCCTCCAGCTGCTGTTACCGCACCATACGTCGATAGCCTCTGTCCTTCCTGAGCATCCATTGACCCACCCTGCGGTCGCTGCTACTCTTCTGGGTCCTCTGGAGTGTTGTGCCGGGGAGGTGAGAATGATGCCTCCACGTCGATCCTCATATATGGTCTATAAGCCAGGGGTATATCCTGCACAAATCCAAATTGTCGCCACATGTGATCTAGAGGAATCCTCTCATACTCACCTGGCCTGTGTCCCGCAATCCACCTTAATCGCTCTACACCCATAAACTCCTCAGCTATATTCTCTGTTACCATATAATTCCCGTAAGGCCTCCAACAGATATCTGCAATCGTCACCATCTCCCATACCTACCTATAATACTCAGTGTCACCCGTCACGGCCTGGGATCTTGCCTCTTGTTCTGTCTGGACCCATCGTCTGAATCCCAACCTCTGCACTCCTGTCTCTACTGACTAGATGGGTCGGCCTATTGGTCGTACACAAACAATGTGCTCATAGGCCCAACAATGTAATAAAAATGAACAATCTAGTGTCATCCTGTGATTTCGCCTACAAGCCCATAAACCCCTGTATAGCTCCGCCAAATATGCAGGTGCCCATGCAAAAGTCACGTTCCTTTCTATCATTTCCCAAATAACACACATCA